>JASDQU010241624.1:164252-177636 GCA_032191745.1 Picea mariana | reverse complement strand
GTCCAGGTATCATGGTATGTGTCATGTTTGATCATTATAACTTTCAGATATATGCATCAGGTTCCCTACATTTCTGTCAACTGCTTGGATCTTACACTAACCCACTTGACCATTGTTGGGGGGGTTAACGGGGTGCCCTAGCAAGCTTGTACCCGTAGGTTTTGGTTGCCACCAGGGGGGATTTGAAGAGTCATTGTCCACTCCCACCATATTAGCATTTTACATCTTATCTCCCATACATCCATCCCATTCCCCTAGTCCGGGCATTAGGATGACTTATTTGGGGGGTTAAACTTTGTCCTGTGGGAAGAAGGGGCTAAAGGCCCAGGAGGTAAAAGCAACTGGTAAAAGATAAAAGCCATAGGAAATAAAACCTAGAGATGCTTCGCCCAGGGATCCCCGAGAAGGCAATAAAAGGCCTCTCGATAAGAAACAAAGGGACCCAAAGGAAAAATAATAAAAAACAAGGCCTATCCAAGAGGATGGGAGGTCTCATCATGAGCCGACCCATTATGATCATAGGTATCTAGCAGTATGACATTGCCATTATCTGGTCACCACGCCAGGGCAATGACCCTTGGTTGCATGGCCAAGGGAAAGGGGGTCTCATCACGAGCTAGCCTTATCATTTTTGCGAAAATACTCGTGGGTAACACTGTCAGCTCTGGTCACCACGCCAAGGCAGTGTCCTCTGGTCAAACCTTAAAACAAAACAGAAAGAATAAAGGCAAATAAAGGGCTTGGAAAAAAAAACTGCATCCATGACAGGTACAGCTCGCCTCCTACAAAGGCACCCACGGACAATACCTACCCTTGGTCTTCACTGTGTCTAGACATCCTTGGACCATGCCACCTCATATTACATGGCTTGAATGATTTCTTTTGGAAACTTTCCTCTTCTTATGGGTGATGGCCCAATAGGTTACTTTGTCTTTTCTTCAGCTTTGTATAGTGGATCAGTGTAATATCTTTGAGCTATTAGAGGATATGCTAGGGGTCTTATGCATGTATTTGATAAAATTAATGATGAAATATGATTGACATTACTATGATCCCGAGGACTAATGANGCTCGACGGACAGGTACCAGTGGATCGGTACACATGGGGAGATGATTAGCTCGGACCTCCATGGGGCTGAAGAGCCCATCAGGTGGTTGTTGGGATGGCAGGGACAGGATAGTGACGTGATGAGCCTTTGCACATGAAGAAAAGAAGGACGTTCCACCCAGGACACTTCGACAGAGCCCGGCCTAGGGGGGATCACCCACTTCAGATGGAACGTTTTCCTCTTGATGGACAGGACGTCACCTAGGAGATTTGGATGTTACCTTGAGCATGTGGCAGTGTGATGAGGTTATTGGCACGTGTGGCAGCTTGGAGGAGCCCTAAAAGGGCTAATGTCTGACTTCTGGATGTTGGATAGTCCCAAAAAGGGCCAACGTCTCCCTCAGAAGGGCTTGACGTCCCACCTTTTGCTCATTTTATGTCATTTATCTAGTAGTTAATGTAAAAACAGTGTAAATTTTGTAGTCATCCTTGTCGGCTGTTTCAATGACCTATTTTGTAATTTAAATTTTAGAAGTCATGGATTGATATATATTGAGGACGTTTTTCCCTCATTTGAACATAACACAACTCACTCTCTTGTGAGATACTATCTCTTGCGCCCTAGTTTGGTATTTTTGGTGTTTTAAGTGAGGCACAACTCTTCTTGGAGGATTTTTCTTGGCATATATGGCATTTCTCTCAAGGAAGGTTTACAACTAGGGTTTGATTATGCTTTATTCATGACATGTAAGTGAATTTTTCATGCAAAACTTCTTAAGTGAATGGTTGTAGGCTTAATTTCTTACATTTTGCTATTATATTGTTGAATATTAAAACCCTAGGTAGCAAGCACACAAGTAGGTCATTGCTATATGTCCCCTTGTTGAGAAATAATTTTCAGCCATTGAAAGAAGAAGATATAGCCTAGCCATTGCTACACTTTTCATTCTTTTTTTTGAGCTAGCGTTGAAGTTCTAGGTTGAAAAGAGGAGACGTCCTAGGCCTAGTTGGACTACACCTAGGGTTTCACCTCCTAGGGTTTGAAGGCCTTGCCTTTGCAATACCTTCTCCCTTAAATTTGTACTTTGAAGCTAGCCGTTTTGCCAAGTGTATTTAGAGAAGGAGGAAGGAGCACGAGGCCTTTTTTAAGCAACATCGGAGTGAGCCTCCTTCCCCTAGGGTTTTGATTCTAGGGCCCTGCCATTGCAGCACCTTAGAACCCTACCTTCCAGTCTCTAAGTTTTAATCCTCCCGGGACTTTGTGCCCTTGCTTTTGACTCCATTTACCCTAAGGCACTGGTAATATCTCCAACGTTGAGTTTCTAGTGTACAAAACCATCTTTCAAACTTTAAATTTTAAAACCCTAACTAACCCTAACGCTGCTAACCTAGGCTGACGTCATAGTTGACGCAACAAACCTTTTTGACTTGTAATAAGCAATTAAATGATGACGTCAAACATTTACTGAACAAATTGTTGATTGGATATACTGTAGGCTTGATCATTCTGGTAGATATTGATGAATTGGTGATCTTTCATAGGCTAATTAGCAGAACGTTGACTTCATCTTATCTATTACATTGCTTATTGAATGAAATCAGATAGTTAAGAAGTACTAACCCTTTGAGTTATAGCTTGCAAATATACATATTGTGTTGTTATCTTGTTCCGGGCAGGTGTTTTCAACAGGGACTTCACTTCTTTATTGGCCGATTAGCCGGACTATCTGATACTGGTGGTAACCTGTGAGGAGGGAACTCTTAACACTTGACCTTGCATCCATTGCCTCTTCAAACCCCAGGTTACCGGGGACGTATCCCCTGGGCTAACCTCCCTAAACAGAAAGAACCTCCCCATCGAGGTGACATTGGGTGGGGAAGGTTCCTATTACGCCAGTTTGTCCACTATCCTATAGCCTGTGACTCAAAATACAAACTGCGCGATAACAGGATTGATTAAGTTTTTTAGTGAAGAGTAAATCCTAGCTAAGTGTCAACCCAATACTCCCCCCGCTTGTACCAAGTAATTGCTGGGTGCTCAAGAAGTATGGAAACAAGGCCTACCCTAGCTCCACAGGTCAGCCCAAGGGAAAAGAGTACATCCCGGAAAGGACGCCGCGCGCCGTGAGACCGTCCTCGGCCTAGCACCTTTCGTTGCTTCCTCTAGTCCTCGCTTAAATGGTAGAAGTTGGGTCAGTAGAGGTGTCCTATTAAGTCTAGTTGATTATTATGCCTATGGACTAAGAGTTTTTAGGTGATTAGGTGTGTTTAGATGAGTTTTACTTGTCCAAAACGTGCCAAAAAGGGCCAAAACCGAAACTTAAAAGCAACAAGAAATGAAGTTCTAGATTGTTATATTATTGCATGTGAAGCACATAGAGAACTTGAAAAGAATGCTGAAATGAAAGTGATTACTTTTACACAATTTACATGCTCATATGTGTTTGTAAACTTGAAAAGTTGATGCTTAAGAAACACGAGCTTGCAATGAAAGAGATTTAGTTGCCTCAAAGCATCACCATTTGCCCATGAACATTTGCAATAAGATAAATGCTTGGAAAGTAAAACTTGCAAATAAAAGAGACTTTAAAGCATGAGACCTAAATCTATGCCTCCATGAGCTTAAGCTAGTACTTAGTTGTGTGAGATCTACTTCTAGATGATTTTAATCCATTAAGCACAACATAGAAATTAAACAACTAAACTAGCCATACTATATTGGGGGTTGGCTTTGCCAACTTCTCATCCAAGGTGTAGGCAACAAGGCATGCAAAACTTGAAATGAGAAACAAAAAACAAAAACCACTCACAAAGGCACAAGGTGGAGGCAAGCCTTCCTATTTTGTGCCAAAGGGGGTTGGAAATCAAATAGCTAAACTAAGACTAAAGCAATCCTAGCCACACAACCTTGCCATAATGACAAGTGGGGCAAAAGAATGAAAAAAAAATTGCAGAAATTTAAATTTACACTCTAGCCTTATGATTTTGGGGGGTGACTTTGCCAAACTCTCACCCAAGATATAGGCACTAATAAGCTTTACAAGAACAGAAAACTAAGTACAAGAATGAAAGCCTCAAGAGACTCCCGAGAGCTTGCTACAATGCTAGAATGAAAGAAGAATGGTTGGGTGATGTTACCCAATCAAAGGAGAGGTCCTTGGTGTGTTTTGTGATTGAAAATGGGCAGCATAACCCCTTGACCTGGTAAGAACTTGCAAAAACCAGCAAGCTATTGCTTGCTGAAAATGTTGCAAAACACACAGAAAAGTTAAGAAAATTCTTGTTTTTCAACAAAAATTTCCTACATATAAATTTCAGAAAATAGTATTGATTTTTGACCTAGAAAATAGTATTGATTTTTGACCTATCTAAGAGTGTTACCAAACCAAATCTGATATGAAATGAATAGAAAATAGATCCAATAAAGAAAAAAGAGAGGAGTTTGAGTTAGGTTATAAAGGAGAGCTTCCAACTTAAAGCCAACCTTACAAACCAATGAAGTAGCCTGGAACTTGTGAAACCCAAAGTGAGATGAGAGCAATAGTTGATGAGACAAATAAGCAATACAAACTAATTTGCACTACCTCTTATCCTATACAAATAGATCTACAACTACACTATTGTATGATCTATCCAAACAAACTAATTTGCTTTAGATATTAACCCTAGATCTCAAATATGAAAAACAAAAAGAACAAGATCACCTCCAATGCATGTGTATCAAGACAAAATCTCAAGAACACCAAGATCCTCTAAAGCTCTTTCTCATTAACCAAATGAGGAGGTTGTAGCAACTAATTGCTCCAAGCTCCTCTCCAAAATGGAGCAAGATGGAATGAAAGCAAGATGAAAGATGAGAGAGGGATGAGGCAAGATTTGAGTAGCATAACAATAGCTCAAGAGATGGTGAGAAAATGAGTGAGGGAGGGGTTCTATTTATACTTGGGAAGACAAAGCTACCCCTCTTCGATGAGTTACAAGTGTCACAGATCAAGGAAAAGTCACTATTAGGGTTTTGGTAAGTTAGGGTTTTGGCATGGATGGATGAAGTGGCAATGAGTTGGAGTGAGTTGGCAAGGCTTTGACAAGTCAAATGATGAGTTGTAGGGTCTAGGGAGGCACACCAAGGGATAGAATAAGTCTCCCATTAATTTTATTTATTTATTTTTTACTTTTTGGAGACTTTCTAGAAGGGGGGCACACCTCTCTAGGGAAAGTGACGTTTTTGCTTAATGGCTAGGTGAGGGGGTGATGTGAGGGTTGGAAAAGGTTAGGAATAGTCTTTCTCATCATTTTCCATTTTTACTTTTCTCCATTTGCTAAAAAATTACAAAAATGACATTTTTCATATGTCATGACTAACAATTAAAATTGCTATTTTGACTAACTAAGACTCTCTATGGACAAACACCTAGCAAAAGTTGTCCGACTGAGCTGAAACTTGGTCCAAGGGTGTAGGAGGTCTCATTCCATTTATTTTGAGCACAAATACCCCTAGCAAAAGCCCAAGGACCTAGTTTTTACAATATTTGCTCAAAAATAATTAATTAAATTACCCAACCTTAGGCAATTTTAATTAATTAAAAAACCTATCTAGACTCGATGGAATTCCGCGAAACTTTTTGAGATGTCTTACATGGTCATTTACATCATTCCTAAACACTAGCTACCAGAGGATGAATCCATTAGAACACCTTTCACCACTTTGGAGGAATTATTAATGGTGGGAGTGAAAAACTCAAGGGAAATTAATAAGGTTGGTTAGGCCAAATTAATAACTTGAGGATAAAAAACACTCAGTGAAAAGAACTCTCCTAATGAATAAATCCTAAGATAACCGACCTAACTGTGATTCATGCAGACCCATTACATTATTAACCCACGCAGGGGTGCAGAAATTCCGGTTACAAAAATACGTGTTGGAGGCAAAAATTGCACTGTAGAACCAAATAGTCTATGAATTGGTAGCATCTGATGATGCATATCTTCATGGTACATGGATTTGACCCCCTAGTTGAATAGGTGGTCAACAGGGATCTTCATGATTTTCGAAACTGGAACCAACATCTTTGCATTACTTAACCAACCACCTAAGTCAATATTTAAATCTGAGTTAACATGCACATTTGACTTAGGAGGAGTTAGATCTACCTTGGGAATATTAGCCTTGACTTTTATCTTGATTTCTATTTCCATTCCTTTGGTAGGTAATGCCCCTATACTTAGCCATTTCTGAAACTTGTTGGGGTGTAGGCTTAGGCCCAATTTTTTCTGTTGCCTTATCAACAACATTATTCATGTAGCTTGCACTACTTCCTTGTTCATCAAATTCCATCCAATCATACATTCCAACATTATACTTCCTACCACACATGTTAACTTGTTCCTTTCCTTGATTTCCATAATCATCATCATAACAACCCTCAATAAAAACTGGACAAGTTATTTCCTCATGAAATTCACCACAAGGCCTACAATAAGGTATAGCTTGATGGTCTACCAAGTTGGTGGACTCAAAGGGATTAGGTGGCCTTTGATCATGTGGAGGAGTTGTCTTTGGCCATTTTTCATTTGGCTTATGATGAGGTCTATTATTTTGAGATCTCTCCATAGTGATCAACCTATTTTGCAAAGCATTTATCTAATTGGCATGGTTTATTTCCATTTGCTTAATTAGTTGGGTCAACTCCTTAATTCCATCATTAGAAAACTTTGACCCTCTATTTTCTTCTTCTTCTCCTCAACATTCTTGGAAGAAGAAGCTCTAGAAAAACCAGGAATGTTGGACTTCCTAGCATCCTGCATATTCTTATCAATCCTCACTACAAAAGTTTATGCTTGCTTAAGATTTTGAGGATCCTTATCCCTTAGTGCATATCTCATCTCCCCCTCAAAAGCTTCCATATAATAAATTAAGATTGCAACGTTTGAAGGCATTATGGTATTAGGGAGACTTTTACCAAGTCATTAAATTTCTTGTTGAATTCTTCCATTGTCTCATTTTCTTTTTTATGACTTGAACTAAGGGTAGCTAGAAGGAATCTGTTTTCTTTTTGATCACCCCACCTTTCCTTGAAAGCTATCTGAGACGAACAAAGTTCGCTCACACAAGAATTATCCAAAATACTTGGAATATAACATAATAATCCATGTAGGAATAATGTATAAAATATGAATAGATAAGATGATATGATGATTTACAATTGAGAACGAGGGCTCGTTTATATACCCACGCAGGGGTGCCCTTAACCAATAGTCATGTCCTTTGAGACATGACCTTTCATTATTAATAATTATTATTTATTAATTAATTATTATGTTATGAATATCTATTTATGTATATTTATGTTCATAATATTGCCTTCCCCTTAAAAATGCTTTGTCCTCAAAGCATATTTTATGGAAGACTTATCTATTGCTATAGCTTGTAATTAGTGTCTCATGCTTCTTCATTATTGAGTTAGTAATCGTTGAGGACCTGAGACGATAGGATCTTCTAAGCGCTGAGCAGAACTGTCGCATTATAAAGGAGTCTGCCCATCCTAATTCGATCTTCTGCATGGGAATTTTATAGGGTTCTTGAAAGAAACTTGATGTATTTCGACTCCCATGATAGCTTCTACTTTGAGCATTACTTGTATTGGAAGTAATATTCTTCGACATATTGGTCATTTGTTTCTATTGATACAAGGATTGGCTAAAGTATCGATTTTTGTGATTAGGATGTTGATAAGGCATCCTTGCAACTCGATCCTTACTTCGTATACTTGTAGCTTTTTGTTGATTAAATTTTGAGCTTGAGTCTTCTTGATATCTCTGGTTTGTTTGTACCTCGACATTTGAAAACTTCTTTACATCAGTTGGATTTGCCTCCTTTTGAGTTGTAAGGTTGATTGGGTCTGCCATCGTTTCCTTATCGACTAATGAAGTTTTGCGATCTAGCTTTTCTTGTAAAGTCTTCTTATCATGCTTCAACTTTTTAATCTGAGTTAATAAATCTTGATTATGAACCCTTAGGCGTGAATTTTCTTTGTCATTTTCTGATTTGCCGACTTTATTTTTTGATTCTAGATTATTTTTTCTTTCATCCTTTAAGATTTTAATTTGTTCTAGTAAATTCTGATTAAGGTTCCTTAGGCAGGAGCTTTCTTCCTCTTTTTCGGTTAATTTTTCTTTGAGACCTTGATTTTCTTGTTCGAACTTTTCTAAACACCGCTTCTTCTCCTTGGACTTCATGATTTTTGCAAGTAGTTTTTGATTATGATTTATTAGGCGAGAAATCTCTTCGTCTTTTTCAATGATGATTTTGTCACCTTCTTCTTGTTGATCTTGCAACTTTTGTATTGACTTCTGGTTATCTAGAAGGATCACTTCTGATATGTCCTTCAGGTCTTCTGATGATGGAGGTTCTGAAATTAACTTCATTGTAGCGTCCTGTAATGTGAATTTTTTCTTCTTATAAGAAAATGTTAAAAACTTTCTCCTTGTGTTGAAAATAAAAGTACCTAATGTATCTACCCAAGTTGACCCTAGAATTATATCAACACTGTCGTGATAGATTGACATGACATTGAATTGAGCTATAAATTTGTAATTGCCAATAGATAGTTGTAGGTTCTTAATTTCATATTTCTCATCGGAAAGACACATGTCATTTTCAATTATATCTGGTTCTAAAACCATTAATTGGTTTGCCAGGTCAATGTTAATGTGATTTTTCTTAGCGGTCGGGCAAATAACGATGTTGATATTCTTTCCTTGAATAATCCCATTAACTTTTAATAAGGGATCCGCATGTTTTTTATAAGTATGAGGGAATCTTCCTCCTTCCATTTTGAATTGTACTTCTTATTTTAACTTGAATTGGACTTGAAATTTTTTTTTATTTTTTTTTATCACCCAAACTTTTTTTTTTTTTAATTATTATTTAACCTTGTTTACTTTTTCTTTGTATAACATACCCTTTTTCTTTTTTTTAATATTTTCAATCTTTAATTAAAAGTACTTTATCTTTTATAACCTTCCAATAAATAAATAAATATATATATATATATATATATTTTATTAACTTTATATAAAAATAGGTTAGGATTTAATTTTTATATATATGTTTTTGGTTAAAGTTCATTTTGAAAGCGTACGACTTAATGAGGGGGTATGTTAGGTTATTTATGGAGGTGGCCGACAGGGTGCGGAGGTGACCAGTTGTGTCAGGGGTGATAGGGATAGGCTGTAGAATAGCGACGGGACGGAAGTGAGGGCTACGGGGGAAGGGTTACGGGGAGGGGTAGAGGTTACGGGGAAGGGGTCACGGGAGGGAAAAGGGTTACGGGAGGAGGGTTTACAGGGAACAGTTTATGAGAGGGAAGGGGAAAGGGACGGGAATAGGTTATAGGGGGAATTGGAAGGGGAGAGGAAGGGACGGGGTTACAGGGTACGGGGGTTACGGGGAGGGAAATTAGGGACGGGAGGGAAAGGGAACAAGGATACGGGGAAAGGGGACGGGAGAGGGAAAAGGTTGCGGTTTGGAAAAAGGAAACGGGAAAGGGTGGGGAAGGGGAAAATGGTTACGGTGGTTTTTTTTTAAAATATATTTAATAGAATTTCTACAGTGCAAAATTATTATTATTTTTTTTTAATATATATCTAATTTAATCTTAGAATCTGCAACGGATTTCTTTTATTTTTTATTTTTTAATGAACTGTAAATGGCCAAGGGCCAAGTCTTGGTCAAAAACCTGAATCAGAGAAACTCTGATAATTTATGTGGCCAAAAGCCTGGTCAGAATGGCCTTGGTAAGAGCGTGGCCAAAGGCCGGGATTAGAATTGCTCTGATACCAAATAAGACGAACAAAGTTCGCTCACACAAGAATTATCCAAAATACTTGGAATATAACATAATAATCCATGTAGGAATAATGTCTAAAATATGAATAGATAAGATGATATGATGATTTACAATTGAGAACGAGGGCTCGTTTATATACCCACGCAGGGGTGCCCTTAACCAATAGTCATGTCTCATGTCCTTTGAGACATGACCTTTCATTATTAATAATTATTATTTATTAATTAATTATTATGTTATGAATATCTATTTATGTATATTTATGTTCATAACACTATCACTATTTCGACTAGGGTAATGAATTTGTTGAGGTCAAATTCTGAAAACCACTCTGCAGCATCTCCTTCTAAAGAATAAACAAATAATGTCATCTTGACATTGATCCGAAAATCGAAGCTTAACAATTACACACTATAACCTCAATTCAATCAAGACCTTTTTTTGACGGTGCATGTGAATATAAAGACAACAAAAACTTGAATAATTAAGAGCAATAATAGATAACACAAGAATGAAAACCATCAACCAATTGTACACAAGAAGTTGATAACGGAGTTCGGCAATCTCACCTACGTCTCCGGGCCTTTGTCTCCAGTGAGGGAGGCTTTCTCTATTCAATATTCAATGCTTTACAATATGTATTCAAATTACATCATATAGGGCTCTGACTGACTAGCTGTATTCTGCTTTGTCTCAGAAACCTGACGCAACAGATGGCATTGAAAACGGAGTAATAGAACTCCTGGAAACTGCCTCCAAAGCTCAGCTACTTTGCATTGCTCAAGACTACTTGACCTTGGCTTCAAGCTTCTTTGTTTCTTCTTGCTTGTTTAAAACCTCTCAATGACTTAGTTTATATAGCCATGAGGTAGAGGGATCAAATCCCAACATCCCACTTTTCATGGCACTCAATTTGGCCCAATATCCACCAAGATATGGCCAAATAACCAAAATTGGTTAATAAAATCAATAAAAAATCATAAGATAAGGTCAAAACCCACTTTATGCCAAATAATAGGGATAAGCCCCCCAAGATGAGCGCGCACCCCTATTTATGTTCATATGGTTGAGCTTCTCGGATTCAAAGGCTAAGTCATAGCCATAACTCCTGTGCATATGGTAAGGGATCCGAACTATAGCCCATGGCGCCCGCGCCCACATACTTAACAACACTTTACATATAACTTTGTGGACTTGTTATAACAAGTCATATAATAGTGCAATGGCATACAACTTATTCCCAAGTCGTAGCCTACCTTGGAGGTCACGAGTTCAAAACTCGTGGAGACCATAATTTTTATAACATACACAAAACGAGCCAACCACCTGGTGCCATGTGGCAACCCAAGTCTGGGCCACGTGGCACGTCCTTATTCGCTGCACTGATGCCACTTGTCAATCAATGATTCGCCCATGTGTCAGCTTCATACCTGCCCTGTCAGCAATTGGCCACGTAAGCACACCTGCCACGTCATCATCGTACCTACCACGTGTCACGCTGTATGGACTGCCACGTGTCCAATTTTTATTGGTCCAAATCAACCCCTAAAAACGCCAAAAATGACTGCCACGTGGCATGTACTGGTGCTGCCACGTGTCCTACTAACATCATGCTGATGTCATCTGCCACTCGTCCTGCTGACGTTAGCAGTACGGACTATTGACTTTGACTTTGACTTTTTGCTAGTTTGACTTGAACTTCAGATCGCGATATCAGGAGCATACGATGTCTGTTTGAGCCCATTCAATTTGCGTTGGGTTCATATTGACGAGGCCTACGTACACGTTCGTTTTGACGTCATTCTGAGAACATTGATTTTTAGGCCTTTTCTGAGCCCTATCAAGCTCCTGGATCCAAATCTGGATTAGACATCCTCTTCATCATGACCCCTACAATACTTCAAAACACATAGATCAACATTTAGAATGTGTGAATGCGCACTGATAGCATTGTTCCCTTGAAAACAAGGAAACTTCTTAATAGCTTTATCTAGAATTGCGTGAGGAGCCCCTTGGATGGATGCAAAATTCAAAGGTCTCATAAAGGCACTCATGACTATGTTAGGATTATTAGTGGGAGTATTAACAGTTGATTGATTATTATTAGTTTGAAACAAGTATTTGATATCAGTGAGTGCTTCTTCTCCAAGACTTTCAAGTAGCCTCCTAGGAGCAAGGCGATTCAATCTCCTCCTATAAACCTTCTCAGGTTCAGGAAAAGAGTAAATCACTCCTTGTGAAGTGATCCTAGTAGTATACTTGATGGATTTGTTCAATGGAGTCGCCACTTGAAGAGAAAGCAAACAAAACAACCAATCCAAGTTAAAAAAATTTAGGGACTAAAGTTTATTACTTAGTTCTTAAAAAATAGATTAATTGTGTTATTCAGACCAAGGATAAAAGACTTATCCTCGGCAACGGCGCCAAAGATGTTGTTGTCCTTATACACACTTGCAAACGTGAGCTAAGTCCAACTCACTTAGTGTGTCCTTGGAGGCACAATGCTTAGGTTTGTTATCGCACGGTTTGTAGGAAAGGTCCAAAGAGCTTGAGTCGGGGCTTGAAACCGGCGTAACAGGAGCTTCCCCACCCACTGTCACCTCGATGGGGAGCTCTTTTTATTTAGGAGGGCTAGACCAAGGGAGACGTCCCTAAGGCAATCTGGGTTTAAGAAAGGCTAAAGGGTAAAAGACCAAGTCAAGGAAGTCCCTTTCACAGATTGCTGCCCAAGAGGAGATAGTCAAGGAGATAAGACCACTGATGATGCACCTGTTTGCGAGACAAAACAAAGAAAGCTAGAATGTACTTGCAGTGGGTTAGTACTTCATGGAATCAATGACTATCTTCAAATGAATTTATGAGCAATGATCAAATGCAATTGTTGACGAAGTCAATGATTGCTAAGCAAAGATAAATAACTTGTATCACTTCTTCAACAAAGCATAAAAGGCAATAAGCATTCAATGTGTGCAATTAAACCATGTATCATATCATTAATGCAATAAGCATGTCAAATCAGCTCACATACACAAAATTGCTGCGTCGTATAGATATTGTTGCTACAATGATGACGTCAAGCTTAAATTTGAAACACTTTGAAAGACAATGAGTGCAACGTTTTATCAAAATAGCTTATGGATGTAACCAATGCCTCAATATCTATCAAAACAAGTGGTGGAAGTCACAACGTTTTAAGCATAAACAAGATATCTAAGCAATGTGACGTCACCTTTATACAATTTTGTTGCAGTCACTATGACGTCAACTTCATCAACAAGTCAATTGGAAAGGAAAAGAGCACAACTTCACACAAATCAATCTTATAAATAGTCAATAGCTCAATACCAATCAAGGAAAGTGACAAAGTCAAAACATTTAAGGTCTAAGCAAGAGTTCTAACAAGGTATGACGTCACTTCTATATAAAACTTGTTGTCTGCAGGTTAGCTAGCCAATGATGGACGTTTTGACAATTTCAACCAGCAAAA
>JASDQU010241624.1:86745-98710 GCA_032191745.1 Picea mariana | reverse complement strand
CTCCATCGAGTTCATGGTCTATATATTCTTCACCAGGGGCAACAGAATATGAAAGATCTGATCCTCTGCTCCATGTTGAATTTATATTGCCTTCCACACTAGATTATGATGAAGTTGCACTTTCCGTTGTTTTTATATCACTAAAGTGCATAATAGCAGACTTGGCACCATCACTGCTTTCACTCATGAGAGCCTTCGATTCACCTTCTACTGGTGATGATGATGTTGTTGTGCATACTGTACGACGACAAGTACCCATGCATGACCATCCTAAAAGTCCAAGAGATGGCCTGGTGAAAACAACAACTTGTGCCATAGTTTGTGCTTGTCTCATAACAACCTGAGTGTTGTTTGAAACTGGACGCCAGATTGCACTAGCCCTTGCAACTCTATCCCTGCTAGCCTTAGCAATCGATGGTAACCGAGATCCTAATTCCGTTGCAGAATGATAAACTGTACTAAGAAACCTTGTTCTTTCAATCTGTTCCCTAAAATCATTTACCCATGCTGATGTTGTGACTTTAGCATGTAAATCATCCATAGAAGTAGCTGAGAATGTAGGCACAAGGTCAGAACCATTGATGACATAAGTAATGAAGGGATCGCTTGACTCGGCCAAATCCCAAGTCATATAGGCAGCTGGAGCGAGTATTCCAACAACAAACATTACTTTTATCACACCCCGATTAATCTTCCCATCATTGAAAGCAATGATGGTCAAACCCTGAAACATCATAGCCAAGAAGATCCATAAGCGATGAAAGCTATGATACAAGTGGAAGAATTTCTGGTGTTCCACAAAGTAGGTTTTACCAATTCGGTGACTACCACTTGAAGCCTTGACTCCTTTCTTAGGTTTAAAGAAAAATGGTGCATCCTTGTGCCATGGCCAACCTAGCTCAAAACAATTACGGGACCAAAAATACTTATTGAAATCATCATAGTTCTGCCATGTAGAATGTGGTTGTTTACCATTATCACAAATTGTTGCCTCAGCTGCCATAGTTTCATATAACGGAATGATGCCTTGCTGAAGAAAGGACACTCCAGCATCGCCAATGCAACTCTTGGCCAGTTGTTCTAATTCTTGTCGCAATATCTCTTCCAGTTCTCTTGCCATATGATGAAATATGTAATAGATGCACTCAGGCAAAAAGCGTACATTGCCAACTTCCCCCCAAATCAAGTAGTATAGAGAAACTAAAATCAACTTTTTATATTTTGCAATACTTCCATGTTATTCCAAATAGGCATGCCCAAGTAGCTGCATTATTTTGTATAATTATCCAAAGATTTCTCAAACACCATGTGGATTTCTTCTTCATCCATCTTCAGTTCAACTTCCTCAGGGATACGAAGGCGATCTTGTGCATTTGAAAATAAGAGAAGAATATGTTCCCGTTGGTTGCTCACATTGTCTTTTTGAAATCCAAAAATATATTATAGAAGATCCAGAATATCCAGGCTTCGCATTTGAGGCATGGGATAATCATTCGGCAACCTTGGGAAATCTCTAGAATAACTTAATGTTGAAATTGCAGCCTTCACCTCTGGAAAAGAGGTGATTGCATTAGCCACCACAGGTGCATCTAATGGTACAATGTTGTAAGCAACTGCTCCTTCAGTCATCACTGCATCTGATTCCATTACTTTTTTCAACCCTTCAAGAATCAAATTGTCTGCATCTTCAGGAGCCACTTCCCTAGTAAGTGCCTCCACAACCTGCCCTAGAACCTTTAAAGTTGCATACACTCTCTTCATTTTCAGAGTTCTTCGCTCCAACTCTTGAAGGTCACCATTGAAAGTCCCTGACTCCTGTAATTTCATCTCCTCCTCCTGAAGTTCATCCGCTCTATGTTCTTCTCTATAGAGCTTGTAGAACTCTTGTATGCGAGCAATATCTTGGCTTCGATCAATTTTTCCACCATCCTTCTTCACATGCTTTTGCTTGATGATAGACATCAATCCTGTCTTGAATTGCAGCACGCCTCTTCCTTCACTATTAGGGTCTAGATTTTGTGCCAAAGAATATGCATGCTCACACAAAATGCGAGCAACATGTTTCTTCATTTGACAGTTGTGCTTCTCCTTTGGACAACTGCATACACATTCTCCGCTTGCAAATCAGGTGTTTTCGGAAATTGCCTATTTGCATTCATATCTCGAATCCCCCATGCATTGGATGCTTTATCTCTTTTGGCTTTGTAGCTTGGCACACCGATGTAAAACAAAACTAGCATCGACACCTGTAGAATCTTGCAAATTGAATATGGGATTTGTGACGAGTTTATGCATTCTGTGGTGAAAAACATGATCTGGGTGGTTATATCATCGAACATCTGCTTGAGTAAAGAGAGTATGTGATGCACCCTTTTTCCCAGCTCGTCCGGTCCTACCTATACGATGTACATAGTCTTTTGTTCTAAGAGGGAAACTGTAGTTGATCACAACTTCCACATCTGGAATATCAAGACCTCTTGCAGCAACGTCTGTGGCAATTAGTAGCAGAGACTTTCCATCCTCGTTACCTTCTTTGATGCATTGACTCCATTGTCACTGCTTCTTTCTTATATAACACAAAGACGAGTACATGTTTCCTTTGAGACTGATGGTATTTCTCAAGCAAGGATACCAATCACATGTCTCTATCCAATCTTCCAAAACCTCCACTATTTGCATGACATCATGATTTGCAACCAAATCCTGTAGACCAACAACCACCTTTATAATATTTGGATCTATAAACTCTTTGGCCAATTGATGTAACACTACTGGCCAAGTTGCACTAAACATAACGTTTTGATGAGCTGGGAACACACAATGATATCCAACACTTTCTTGCTTTAAGCAAGGCAGCCTTCTATAAGCCCAAAATACTCTTGTTCCTTCTGATGATCAGATTGACATCTCCAAAGGGAAGCATAATCTTGTTATACTACACCTGAAATTCTCTATGGATCTTTCCAAAGCCTTTGACCATCAGAATTTCCATGTTATAACTTTAAAAAAGTAAACCTGAGATACATTCTTATTATTCATCATCAGAGTCTGCAAATGTAATCTTTGTTGATTTTGGAGCATTGGCAGTAATTTCTTTGAAGTGTGCTTTATAGCTTAGATTCTTTTTTCTTGCATCTAAGTTGAGATTTCAATAATCTGTGTGATATCTGAAACAGGAGAAATGTTCAACAGAGTTGCAGCTGCTATGGCATTCATTGATAATTAAGGCTTGACTTGTGTCTTGACTTTGACATGTGTAGTGGCATTTGAACCAGAACGTTGGCTAAATGCACTTGGTATGTGGATTTTGGGCATTCTCACCATTTGTCATTTTATTTGAATAAAAATAACAATGCAAAATTAAGGTAGCATAAAACTAGGACTTAGGCAATACTAACAATGTTTTGAAGTGTAGGTCAAAAGACAATCTAAGGAGAAAACGATCAACGGGAGCTTTTGATGAAAAACCTGGAGCTTAAGACACTAGTCAAAAGATTTTGGAACTCACAAATCATATAGAAAGTGAAAAAACACTCTCAAAAATATCAAGTATTTCTGATTGCTAACATCTAGTGTGAGCAACTTATCTTTGGAAAACCTGCAGCCTGCCTATAACCTTCCTGTTGCCTGTCTTTTTTATTCATAAAATCAACAACTAAAAAATATCTAACTACTCGCATGGGGAGCTTATTTTCTTGCCTAATCCTACTTCTTAACCAACATGTATTGGTTAAGAAATGCATTAAGGGAAATCATGCTTCCAATGAAGCCATGTTAGGAAATGATTTACTGATAACATCCTTGATCTGGGCCCAAAAAAGTAAAGGAATGCCTAGAATGCAGAAATGCATTTTAAAAGGATGACAGAACCATCCTTCTTATGAAGGAAATATTTTGACATTTATGTTGTTCATAGATTCCAAATAATCGGCAATAGGGTCATTAAAAACATCAAGGAATACCTCTTTAAGCAGTTGTTCCAACTGAAGACTGACATGTTGTTGTCGATGGCTTTCACCGATCTCCATGTCAACTGTAAATTGTTCAACCTCGATCAAAGAAACCTGCATGATGTACTGCTGATCTAAACCTTTTTTCTCATCATCTTCCTTTTCATGTATGCTGCAATTTCTCTTTGTCTGCAAATCTAAAAGTTGAAGACTGTTCTTCGTATTTGCTATAGATTCAACTTTGTCACATGCTAAAATAAAAATCTGTTTATCATTTTTCAAGTTTTCAAATGGGACAATCTGATCTTCATGGCGATTTAAGATAGTAAATTCATTTGGTACAATGTCAAAAACATCTATACTATGGACACCATCATGAATATCACCAATGTATCGAGGGAATAGTATACTCTTGATGACTATCTGAATCCTTAGACAATAAATGAAATTCATGACAACATTCGGGATATAAAAGATCAGCTGAAAATATTTCTTTGCAAAACAAATGAAAGGTAGCATGAAAATCTTCCAAAGAGCTGATACCGGAAACCAAAAGTGACCGACACCAATCATGAGCGATCCCCTCTAAATAAAACTCAAAGAGCTTGATCTGAACATCCTCATGTACAATTTCAAGCCGGTGAATAATGTCATGAAAATCTAACAAGAATTCAGCTGGCACTTCCCACTCTTCTCCTTGAAATCTAGGAATACTTCTTTCCCATTCATCTCTAGTAGGTACTGGATTAGGGGAACCAACAATCTTTGAAAAATCACAGAATTCATACCTCTTTGCTACGATTTTGTTCATGTCATACCAGTGGAGTCACCAACAGATCCATCCTTCATGGAGTCGCCAAATAGATGATTACAACCAATTGATGTCTAGGCTTTGTCTATCATCAAAGATGGATCTAATGTCCTCTCCCAAGGAAGCTGAGCTTCGATCTCCTCTTCTAGGCAACAACGCCAATTTGTTATCACTCTAGAAAAATCTCCTAGGCTGTAAGTCAGAGATGCCTGGTAACTCAATCTTTTTGGAAACTATTTTCTCAATAATAGGTGTGGGGTTGGATCAAGTCAGATGACTGAATCATTTCTCACTCAAAACATGCATGAACACATTTAGATGGACAAGTATTTCAACCACAAATGTTCAGAGAGTTTACAAATAAAGAGATGTATGGAGAAATAATTATTATATCAGCAGAATCACATATAAAGCATATATGAATGGCCAATTACAATTATCACAGGAATACCTGCAAAGTTTAACTTATGAATGCAATGATAAGATGACAGTTATTGGGCATAGACAAGCATAACAACATGAATATAATATCTAGGTGCAAGTACATAATAGGTAAGAAGATGAAATCTAAAAAAGTTATGGCAAAAGAATCTTGTATTACTTAATATGAAAATGAGAAGTTTGAGTACATAATATGAAAAATGTCTCCAAAGTTGAACCCTTAGTTCCTATTCTACCTTTAACTTTATAGCTTTACAATGCAGTTTTGAGATCCTAAAAACATGGATCAAATATGCTAAAGATAGAAAGTCAAAATTCAGTTTTCAAAAGATATGGGATGATCCCCAAAAATGATGTCCATCCCACATTTCATGGTCTTCATATCTTGTAGAGTCCTTGTGCAGTGCAGAATAGCCTTCCAAGGCTAATTGATGACTCTTCCAAGAGATAAAATTTGAATTTGCTGAGGTGTGCCAAAATCCTGATTTTTTGCCTTTGAAAAAGATACCAAAAATGATTAAAACACCTCTTCTTTACCTTATCCATCAAAAATAGTTATTGCATCTGATTTGATAATTCAACAACTATCCATTCGAAGAGGTTTCAAACCATTCCAACTCAAAAAATCCCGATCTGGGCAAAAATTCAGTCATTCTAGCAGTAACAGGCTTTCGGTGGTTAACATAGAAGACTTTTGGGTGGATTAACTACCGAAAGCACTGCTTTCGGTGGTTAATGAACAGTCGTCATGTTCACCTAAACCACCGAAAAGGAAATTTTTCCAGAAATAAATTTCCTTGGGAAAAATCAAATTTCTAAGTTATGGAGAGTTCATTTTACGTGCTTGAATAGTCGATTGACATCTAGAAATCCTAAGCTTTCCAATGGTACTTCCAAATCTGCATTTGGAGTTCTGGAAGGCATTCAAAAGTTCTTAGCAATATTAGGAATCATTCTTCAAAAATTTGCCAGTGCGTGTTAGCCTACTATGTATGAGGATATCATAAAAGAACACCAACATAAACCCTTGTAGTTGTAGTGTGAATATGGGGTTCATGCGAGACTGAAAGGTGGAAAGTATGTTGGTCAATCCTAATGGCATGACCAAGAACTCATAGTGCCCATAATGACACACAGAAGTAGTCTGGTGATATCCCATTCGAAGATCAATCTTCAAGGAATATGTTGCTCGATGAAGCTCATCTATCAATTTCTCACCCATGGACAATCCAAACTCAATGGTATGCTTAAAGTCTCCGTCAAGAAGTCTCTTTGAAGGAATCACCTCAAAATCCCATACTGATGTGTCCACATCCTCAATATATCCATTCCCACAATAAGTGGGTGCATATACTATTGGCATTATTGCTTTTATGTTGTCATTGATGGAAACATGAGTCAAACATGTAAATTAATCAGAGGAAAAGGAAGATCAACTTGGGGCAGAGGAAGATCACCTTGGGGCAAAAGAAATTTGTGATCATTGTTGATCACGATAAGATCAACAATGATACTATGATCCTAAATCTTAGGAGAGACAATGGGGAGATTCTACAAAGAATACACACACCAAATCAGAGAATGCAATGTTAAGGTATTTGGAAAGGATGAAGGAAATCGCAGAAGGGAGAGCACATTGCAAAATCTATCAGGATTGAAATCCCCACAGTAAACTACAAAAGAATAAAGGAATAATCATGTCCGTTGATGTAGTTCTTGGGACAATACTGGACCATTGGATCACACAGAAGCCAGAGCCTACATAGAAGAATCCCTTGTGAAGGATCATGGAATCCTAATCGTCAATTCAAAATTCGGGAGTAATCACAACCATTAGATTAGTTCAAGATATATCCTGATCGTCAGATAGAACCAAGTGGAAGGACAAGATAAGTGGACCCGATAAGACACGAAGTCTTGAAACCTTCGAAGTCATGAAGTGAATGCCAATTGTCAGATCTCATGGAGAAAATTTTGGTCAGTTCTCAACCGTTGGATCAAGTGGAGGATAGGAACTTCGACACTTTGGTGATTCATGATTATTAGATTGAAGTTTTAAAAGTGTCATAATCCTAAAGTAACATCAACCATCATATCAATGATGAGCTTTGGATGAATATACGACTGTTAGATCCAGGAGGAATAAATGTGACACATCAGTAGGTCCATGTCAACTGGATCATGTTAGCAATAGATGACACGTGGCCCAATAAAATGGTGACAAATGTCAAGGTCAATGTGGCACATAAGGTCCATGAAAGTCATGAATTAGGGTGACATGTGGCACATAGAATTGGGGTCCACGCCATCTTGAGTGAAGTTAGTAAGCCATGTCACTCTAGGATTACTAATTTTAGGGATATCCAAGATTATTTTATCAGCTAATCATCAAAGGCCAGAATGACGAAATAAATCTAATCGTTGACCTACTTCGGGATCATTCTTCACCATTTATCAAGCATAGTGGAAAGATAGGATAAGAGGGGCCAAAGGCATGAAGTCTTGGAGTAAACAGAAACCATCAGATTGAGTTAGGGGAAGATCCACGGTGGTGGACCTATTTGGTGCTTTGGTGATAATTGAAGGATAGGGTAAAGATCAAATTCCTAAAGTCCTGGAATTTTGAAGCCTCGAAATATTGTCAACCGTCAAATTATAGTTTCGTGGAAATAGTCAACTCCATCATTGACCAACTTCGTAGATAAAGGAAGTTGAGTTACTCAAAGGATCTCAGAGTCCTAGAATGTTAAAATGAATGAGGATTGTCCATATCAACTAAAAATTAAGTCATGATCATTGATTTCGTTGAAGCCTCTGGATGACCCAAGATCATCCATTCAACAGTAGATTAAATATAGATCGTTTGATCTACTAGTGAAGAGAGTATACACACTTGGAGAATTTTATAGACCCTCAGCTATGGTAGATTGAATATCTTACTGTAGATTAAATAGACCCTCTCTCTCTGAAAATTTTAGTAGAAAATTGGAAGAATCTAGTCTTTTAGATTGTAAAGGCCCTACCGTTTAGTTACGACAACAAACATCTCATAACAAGTGCAAATTTTGTTTTTTTGTGTGTGCGAGTGTACAAGGGTAAAAGGAAATTATACTCAATATCGCCACATGATGACGAACATGACGCATGCAACTGACGTGAGAACCACATAACGACCTAAGAAGCACATCAGTAACTGGAAGCAATGGATGACAATCACTGACAAAATAAGAATGAATACCCACCCGTCCTACCCTGCAATGGTTAGGACCTCCAGGACACATAAGCAACGCTCAAGCCTAGGTTCTCATCGATTTTGACCATTTAAGGTCTCAGGGCTAGTGACTATTCTGAGGAACAAGGAGGTGTCTACATTTCCCCCCCAACACAATCAACCACACTCACTGAGCTAACAACAACATCAACGATCAACTAAAATCCATTCTATCAACCCTAAAATCAATTAACCATGGGCAAGAGTAATCATTACTATTAACAATCATTCATAAACTTTAATTAATATCACATTTAAAATCTAGTTCTAAATCAATCCCTCATCATCAATATTTATTAGCGCATTAGAACACAATTTAAATCAATCGTTCTATCTACAAGGCCAAATAGTTATTTTGGTTTTCTTCTAGCTCTTTAATTTTGTAAGTGAGATTAAGTTTTTTTCTAGATTATTGACCTCTTTTGAGTTGATTGGTTCTTTTCATGATTTTGTTTTTCCATTTCATGCAATCTAATCTTCATTTATGCAACTTAATCTCCCACCCTATAATTTTATTGTCTATGTATTTTTTTTTGTCATCTTCAAAATATCTAAACTTATGGTCAAACACTAAACATTGTCCCTAACTCTACTTTGAAGTATGATTTCTCTCCTCTACCTTTATCTAAATAAAGCTATATATACCCAAAACAATATTCTACTGAATAATCCTTTATATGCTAAATCATGCTTATTAACACTATAAACTTGATTTAAGTAAGAAAAATATTGTATAGGCTCTCGGAATGTCGTTGGTTTACCTACACAAAAATGGAATAAAGAGTACAGGTTAAAGAAGAGTGAACAATGTAGAAGAAAGGCACAGAAACCCTACCATCATAATAAAATCTAAACACAAAAATATATGCCTGCCAATAACAACCTACAGTCAAAATACAATAGAAATTTGCAGAAACCCTAACAGAAACAAACAAAAAAAGGCATACGCTTACAAGAGCCGAGAAATTAAATATCATAAGAAACTCCTCAAGGCCTTAGTTTAAAGTACAAAATATATTAGATCCCAGACATTCCTATATTGAACAACCAAAGGCCATTATACGTTTAAACTTCAAATAGAAGAGAAAAGGGACTCTAGATTGTCAAACTTTAAGTCGTTGCTAAGAGCAGACTGTTTACATCAACGATAAAAACGTAGGACCTATAGCAAGGTTGTAGGCAAAATTTTAATCAATAGGTACAAGACAACAAATGCATGACACAATACATTTGCAAAAGCCTTCTTAAACCTTGACAGAGAAAAGCCCATTCAAGAACAGAAAGTAATAAAATACGAAGGGAAAATTAAAGATCGCTAAGAAACCCCACCATCAGTGAGCATTTTGCAGAGGAAAGACGCAAGTAATGATGTAGGGGATCAAGCCGTCATGTAACGAATGCAGCCGTAGAAAAACATCGTTCGGTTACAAATAGGGAGGAGGATATCACTGTGGCAACCAAACGATTTGTTGTCAACACAAAAACTCACCGAGAAAGCCAAATGATAGCTGAAAACAAAGAAGAAAAAGGGAAGATACAGAAGGATCAGGAGGTGCAACCTGGTCATTTCATTTTGGAACACAGTCAGATGTAAATTCTGGCAATAGTTCTAAGTATGGGGTTCATTATCTAAACTCCAATTGCAACCAAATCTCTAAGTCAAACCAAGTCATATGTAATCCTGATCTTGAGTCACAAAGGCTACATTAAACCAAGTGCTAAGGAGAAATCCCATGCATCCCTAGTTCGTGCACATCACAAATCAAATCTCCTATCATTTATCAAATTCAATTTCTAGAAACACATGCATCCATTCAGACTTGATCTGATGCATACAGGAAGAATGAAACAAAGAAAAAAACAACCCAATAAATTTCGTTACATAACTCATAATCTCAACCCTTCATCTCAACGCTGAGAAAAATAATGACCTTTGGTATCCTCATAATCTTGGTAAGAGGACATCAACATTCATTTTACAAATTTAGGTGATAACTAGACCTTAGATACTGGACTTGTACATAGAGTTACAATGATATTAGGAGGTGATTATTGTGCATTAAAGGAAATTAAACGCAAATATGGATAGAGGATCACAATCATAATGAGATCATCGTATTACAGCACACTGTCATAACCACCACCATGATAACATTTGGTAATAAAAGTTAAAATTCACGAGAATTAAAAGGATAAAAGAAAATTGTTGCCAAGAGATGGGTAAGTCTGTAGTCAAGCCTGGTAATCATCACTGTCTAAAATATTAAGCATAACAACAAGCATCAATGGAGGGTAAAACTAAGTAAATAGTGAATACAACCCTGTACAAAATAGAATGCAATGCCAAGGGAGAATTCTATGTGAGAAGTAAGATCGCTAACTAGTATTTTTACATCCATTACCTAAATACAACAACAGAGATAATATTTACACATCTATTACATAATTACAATCGCAGGGGTAAGATTTTACGTCCATTACATAATGGCAATCACATAAGTAAATAAAACTAGTAAATCCAACAAGAAACAAACGTAGATTGAAGTTAAATATATATATATATATATATATATATATATATATATTCTCAAGATCCCAATATAAAGATGTTGACCATAGTAAGAGAATGCCAGGGCCCTAAGGATAACTCATCAAAAGGATCACAAGGGTTCTATCAGTGGAGGCGCATAAATAAACAACAAGGAAGCAAGATAATCAAATGCAAGGGCACAAGTCAACGATCTGGCAAGGACATCCACAGAGGTAGATGACTGATAGGTTCGCCTTTGCTTCACCATCCTCGCACAGGAAAGCATGGCATTGAGATCCATAGGTATTTTAACACTAAGGTGATGATCGTAGATCAGGCTCCTATCCGACTGCTCAGGCAAGGACTGGTGAGCTAGGGACAAAGGATAAACAACCTCAAGGTCACAATCAACACACAGGGTGGTCACGCCATGCAAGAAAGCAAGGCCATAAGAGACTACAACCAATGAGCTAGGCTAAGAAAAACCTCAAACATCAATCTAACATCCAATCTACTTACATAATCAACATGCATATCCAATCATAAAGCCTACAACAATCTACCATTCAAATGAAGAAAGTGTATCGTTGCTTGTTCGCCTGCTGTGAGTGTCGTCCACGGGCTCTGTGCAACTCCCGCTCGCCGACCTTCGAGACCTAACTGGTACCTCCCAACCAATGCCAGGGGTACTCTTCTTCCCCCTTAGCCCCCCGAGCCACAAAGGGGCTACACACTCTATCCATAGATTACGTCTATCTCCCGGCTTGCCTCGCAAGGCCGAGCTACCACTCCTCTCCAAGCTGGGTATCCCAACTCCCACAATTAAATCAGTCAAGTCGATATTTCTACAGCGTAACATTACGCAAATAGAAGATGATCCTTCATCCTTCTCCTTCCTTCCTTTTATAGAGTTTTGAACTTCCTTTCTTTCCTAAAATCTCATTTAATTAAAGTTTTAAAAT
>JASDQU010241624.1:44541-66433 GCA_032191745.1 Picea mariana | reverse complement strand
GCCGCAGTGATATCCTCCTCCCTATTTGTAACCCAATGATTTTGGTCTACGGTTGCATCCGTTACATGATGACTTGATCCCCTACATCATTACCTGCGTCTTTCCTCTGCAAAATGCTCACTAATGGCGGGGTTTCTCAGTGATCTTTAATTTTCCCTTCATATTTTATTACTTTATGTTCTTGAACGGGCTTTTCTCTGTCAAGTTTTGAAAAGGCTTTTGCAAATGTATTGCGTCATGCGTTTGTTGTCTTGTACCTATTGATTTAAATTTTTCCTGCAACCTTGCTACAGGTCCTATGTTTTTATCATTGATGTAAATAGTATGTTCTTAACAACGGCTTAAAGTTTGACAATCTAGAGTCCTTTTTCTCTTTTGTTTGAAGTTTAAACGTATAATGGTCTTTGGTTGTTCAATATAGGAATGTCTGGGGTCTAATATGTTTTGTGCTTTAAACTCATGCGTTTGTTGTCTTGTACCTATTGATTTAAATTTTTCCTGCAACCTTGCTACAGGTCCTATGTTTTTATCATTGATGTAAATAGTATGTTCTTAACAACGGCTTAAAGTTTGACAATCTAGAGTCCTTTTTCTCTTTTGTTTGAAGTTTAAACGTATAATGGTCTTTGGTTGTTCAATATAGGAATGTCTGGGGTCTAATATGTTTTGTGCTTTAAACTAAGGCCTTGAGGAGTTTCTTATGATATTTAATTTATCGGCACTTGTAGGTGTATGCCTTTTTCTGTTTGTTTCTGTTAGGGTTTCTGCAAATTTCTGTTGCGTTTTGACTGTAGGCTGTTATTGGCAGGCATATATTTTTGTGCTTAGATTTTATTATGCTGATAGGGTTTCTGTGCCTTTCTTCTACATTGTTCACTCTTCTTGAACCTGTACACTTTATTCCATTTGTGTGTAGGTAAACCAACGACATTCCGAGAGCCTATAGAATGTTTTGCTTACTTAAATCAAGTTTATAGTGTTAATAAGCATGATTTAGCATATAAAGGATTATTCAGTAGAATATTTATTTGGGTATATATAGCTTTATTTAGATAAAGGTAGAGGAGAGAAATCATACTTCAAAGTAGAGTTAGAGACAATGTTTAGTGTTTGACCATAAGTTTAGATATTTTGAAGATAACAAAAAAAAAATACATAGACAATAAAATCATAGGGTTGGAGATTAAGTTGCATAAATGAAGATTAGATTGCATGAAATGGAAAAAAAAAATCATGAAAAGAACCAATCAACTCAAAAGAGGTCAATAATCCAGAAAAAAACTTAATCTCACTTACAAAATTAAAGAGTTAGAACAAAACCAAAATAACTATTTGGCCTTGTAGATAGAATGATTGATTTAAATTGTGTTCTAATTCGCTAATAAATATCGATGATGAGGGATTGATTTAGAACTAGATTTTAAATGTGCTATTAATTAATGTTTATGAATTATTATTAACAGTAATGATTACTCTCGCCCATGGTTAATTGATTTTAGGGTTGATAGAATGAATTTTAGTTGATCGTTGATGTTGTTGTTAGCTCAATCAGCGTGGTTGATTGTGTCGAGGGGGAAATGTAGACACCTCCTTGTTCCTCAGAACAATCACCAACCTTGAGACCTTAAATGGTCAAAATCGATGAGAACCTGGGCTTGAGCGTTGCTTATGTTTCCTGGAGGTCCTAACCATTGTAGGGTAGGACGAACGGGTAGTCATTCTTATTTTGTCATTGATTGTCGTCCATTACTTCCAGTTAGCGATGTGATTCTTAGGTCGTTATGTGGTTCTCACATGAGTTTCACGTGTCATGTTCATCATCATGTGGAAATATTGAGTATAATTTCCTTTTACCCTTGTACACTCGCACACACAAAAAAAAAAAAAATTGCACTTGTTATGAGAGGTTTGTTGTCGTAACTAAACAACAGGGCCTTTACAATCTAAAAGACTAGATTCTTCCAATTTTCTAATAAAATTTCCAGATAGAGAGGGTCTATTTAATCTATGGTAAGATATTCAATCTACCATAGATGAGGGTCTATAAAATTCTCCAAGTGTGTATACTCTCTTCACCAATAGATTAAACAGTCTATATTTAATCTACTGTTGAATGGATGATCTTGGCTCATGCAGAGGCTTCAACGAAATCAACGATCATGTCTTAATTTTTAGTTGATATGGACAGTCCTCATTCATTTCAACATTCTAGGACTCTGAGATCCTTTGAGTAACTCAACTTCCTTTATCTACGAAGTTGGTCAATGATGGAGTTGACTATTTCCATGAAACTCTGATTTGACGGTTGACAATATTTCAAGGCTTCAAAACTCCAGGACTCCAGGAATTTGAGCTTTACCCTATCCTTCAATTATCACCGAAGCACCAAATAGGTCCACCACCGTGGATCTTCCCCTAACTCAATCCAACGGTTTATGTTTACTCCAAGACTTCATGCCTTTGGCCCCACTTATCCTATCTTTCCACTACGCTTGATCAATGGTGAAGAATGATCCCAAAGTAGGTCAACAATTAGATTTACTTCGTCATTCTAGCCTTTTATGATTAGCTGATAAAATAATCTTGGATATCCCCAAAGTTAGTAATCCTAGAGTGGCATGGCTTACTAACTTCACTCAAGATGGCGTGGACCCTAAGTCTGTGTGCCACATGTCACCCTGATTCATGACTTTCATGGACCTTATGTGCCACATTGACCTTGACATTTGTCACCATTTTATTGGGCCACGTGTCATCTATTGCTAACATGATCCAGTTCACGTGGACCTACTGATGTGTCACATTTCTTCCTCCTAGATCTAACAGTCGTATATTCATCCAAAGCTCATCATTGATATGATGGTTAACATTACTTCAGGATTATGACACTTTTAAAAATTCAATCTAATAATCTTGAATCACTGAAGTGTCGAAGTTCCTATCCTCTGCTTGATCCAACTGTTGAGAACTGACCCGAATTTTCTCCATGAGATCTGACAATTGGCATTCACTTCATGACTTCTAAGTTTTCAAGACTTCATGTCTTATTGGGTCCACTTATCCTATCTTTCCACTTGGTTCTATCTGACAATCAAGACATATCTTGAAATAATCTAACGGTTGTGATTACTCCCGAATTTGAATTGACGATTAGGATTCCATGATCCTTCACAAGGGATTCTTCTATGTAGGCTCTGGCTTCTGCGTGATCCAATGGTCCAGTATTGTCCCAAGAACTACATCAATGGACATGGTTATCCTTTATTCTTTTGTAGTTTACTGTGGGAATTTCAATCTTGATAGAACTTCTGCAATGTGCTCTCCCTTCTGCAATTTCCTTCATCCTTTCCAAATACCTTAACATTGCATGCTCTGATTTGGTGTGTGTATTCTTTGTAGAATCTCCCCATTGTCTCTCCTAAGCTTTAGGAACATAGTATCATTGTTGATCTTATCGTGATCAACAATGATCACAAATTTCTTTTGCCCCAAGGTGATCTTCCTCTGCCCCAAGGTGATCTTCCTTTTCCTCTAATTAATGTACATGTTTGACTCATGTTTCCATCAATGACAACATAGAAGCAATAATGCCAATAGTATGTGCACCCACTTATTGTGGGAATGGATATATTGAGGATGTGGACACATCAGTATGGGATTCTAAGGTGATTCCATTAGAGAGACTTCTTGATGGAGACTTTGAGCATACCATTGAGTTTGGATTGCCCATGGGTGAGAAGTTGATAGATGAGCTTCATCAAGCAACATATTCCTTGAAGATTGATCTTTGAATGGGATATCACCAAACTACTTATGTGTGTCATTATGGGCACTATGAGTTATTGGTCATGCCATTGGGATTGACCAACATACTTTCCACCTTTTAGTCTCGTATGAACCCCATATTCACACTGCAGCTACAAGGGTTTATGTTGGTGTTCTTTTATGATATCCTCATACATAGTAGGACAACGAAGGATCATTTGAGATAGTTATATGAGACATAGGGAATGATGGAGAGCATATTCAGGAATAGGACAAAGTACTCTCTAGAGATTGATTTTCGATCAGGATATCATTAGGACAGGGACAGGGATCTTGGAATGAAGGATGTTTTACATTTTTTCCATGTGATCAATATGCAAGATGCTTTACATTGTGGCCATGCCCCTCTCTTTTAAAAAAATGTTTACCCTCAAACCTTGTAATTCGGGGTGTTTCTTCATTAACTACTCATTTTCCCATGTATATTCTTCTGGACTTTATTAGGTACTCCATAATGGTTTTATTCCACAAAGATATAGAATGCCTATCTATAACATTTTTTGGTTCGAGAATAAACTTCCCTTCTTCATCTAATTATGGAATTTTTGCCTACTCTGGCATAGTTTGTCCCAAAAACATTTTTAAGAAAGATACATGAAAAACCTTATGAATGTGAGAAGAAGGAAAATCTAACTTATACACCACTTGTCCAATCCTACGAATAATTTTGTGGGGTCCATAAAATTTTGAAGCTAATTTTTTATTCTTCTTTTGTTTGAGGGTAGATTTCTTATAAGGTTGTATTTTCAAAAACACCCCTTGTCTAGTTCAAATGGCAAAGTAATTCTACCCATGTATCCAGTGCCTCAAGAGAATGAAATGCAATCACCCTTCTCAAATTTTCTTTCTCTTCGGTGTTGATCTACTTGTTGTTTCATCCTATTTTTTTCCATTTGAAGTTTTTCCTTAAGAATTGTCAAATTTTCTTTAGTATTTTCCATATGTGACTCTATTTCCTCCACTTTGGAATGGTCCTACAAAAAGTTTGAGATACTAGGGGTTGGATAACCATAAAGGGTTTCAAATGGGGAGATCTTAGTAGATGTGTGATAGGTGGTATTATACCACCATTCTACTAGAGGGAGACACTTCACCCATTGAGATTGCTTGTCTGAATAATAACAACATAGGTAACCCTCTAAAAAATTGTTAACTATTTTTTCTTGACCATTTGTTTGTGGATGATATACTAAGCTCATAGCTAGTGTTATTCCACTCATCTTCCATAATCATTTCCAAAACATTTCTATGAACTTTGGATCTATGTCAATTACTATTTCTTTAGGAAACCCATTAATTCTATGAATTTCCTTCATGGACACTTTTGCCACTTGACCTTTCATATATGTACTTTGAATTCCACAAAAATGTGCATATTTTTTGAGTCTATCCACGACCAAAAAAATGGCATCCTTACCTTCTAATTTCAGTAAACCTGTAATGAAATCCATAGACATCTCTTTACATATTTGATTAGGTATGTGTAAAGGTTGAAGTAACCCTAGAGTTTTTATGGTTTCTCCTTTATTTTTTTGGCAAACTTGACATTCTCTTACAAATTGTCATTCCTTCCCCAATTTTTTTTTTTGTTTATCCTTTGATATGTTTTAAGGAACCATGAATTTCCTGCCATCGAAGAGTCATGATACTGCCTTAATATGTGTTGCTTAAAATTTGATTGAGGGCATAAAAATATTCTACCCTTATACCGGGGAATATCTCTCTTCCACTCCAAATGTTCCATAGAGTTCATCCCTTCCTTTATACATTTTATTTTTTGTCTCATACTATTTTCATTTTTCCATTCATAGAGAGATTCTTCCAACCAAAAAGGAATGGAAGATGTAATGGAATACAAACTTGAGGCTTCGTTCATTCTAGAAAGGGAATCTACGACCACATTGTCCTTCCACTTTTTGTAGATTATTTTAAAATCAAACCCTTGCATTTTTTCTACCCCTTTTTTTTGCTCTTCTAAGGAAAATATTTCCTCTAAAAACTAAATTAGGATATCATGACCTATCTTGACTTTAAAATGCCTCCCAATGAGATATTTTCACCATTTTTTTATTGCATGTAAAATTGTTGTCATTTTTTATTCATATGTAAATTTCACCAAGTCTTTTCCCTTTAATTGTTTACTTTCAAAAGCCAATCATCTCCCTTCATGTGTTAATACTGCCCCGATTCCTTATATGGATGCATCACATTCTACTATGAATGTTTTACAAAAATCATGTGTTTCCAATATTGGTGTAGAAGACATGGCATACTTCATAGTGAGAATGTGAAGGTTGCCTCTTCATTCCATACAAATGATTTTTTCTTCAAGAGAGATGTGAGTGGGCCTACAATGTGCGCATAATTCTTAACAAATTTCTAATAATATCCCGTAATACTTAAGAATCCTCTAAGAATCTTCATGTTCTTAGGAATAGCCATTTTTTAATCACTTGGATATTTTGAGGGGCCACCTCAACCCCTTCCCTTGAAACAATGTGAACCAAATACTCTACTTGTTTCCCAAAAGAACATTTGGATATTTTTACATGAAATTTATTGTTCTCAATAATTTGTAGGAATTTATCCATATGCTTAATGTTTTCTTCCCATGATTTGTTATAGATAAGTATATCATCGAAGAAAATCAACACAGCTTTCTAAGTTGGGGTCGAAATTTTTTGTTCATAAGGATTTGAAAAGTAGGAGCATTAGTCAACCCAAAATGCATGACTAGGAAATCATAGTGCCCATCATGAGTTCTAAAATTTGTTTTGGGAATGTCTTCTTTTCTTAATCAGATCTGGTGGTATCTTGATTTATGATCTAGCTTTGTAAAATAATCCACTCCATGAAGCTCATCTAATATCTCATCAATATTTGGAATATGGAATTTATCCTTATGGTGATTTTGTTTATGTCTCTATAATCAGGACACATCCTCCAAGAATTATATTGTTTTCTCACCATCACTACTGGAGATGAAAATGAACTCTTGATTAGTTGAATAATACCTGAATCCAACATGTCTTGTACCATTTTCTCAATATCCCCATTTTGACGATGAGGATATCTATAAATCCTTTTATTAGGAGGAGTACATCCAAGTATTAGTTCAATTTGATGTTCATGATCCCTAGATGGAGGCATCCCTTTAGGAATTTCTTGGAAGACCCTATGGTTCTTTTCCAAGTTACATTTTAATTCCTATGGAATATTTTCATCTTCCTTCTTTACTTCCATAGAATAAAGTCTAACCACAACTCCCTTACTACCCTTTTTTAGGAGCTTTTCCATTCTATGGGAGATGATGGCCTGAGAAGGTGCATATTTTAACCTTTTGAGTTCATACTAAATTCCTTCCAATTAAAATCTCATGAATAATTCCTTATAATTTGTAGAAAATATGTACCTAATGTTCTCAGCCATTGAATCCCCAGAGCAACATCTACAGCTCCAATGGGAATGTCATACATCGATATTTCTAAGTTATACTCTCCCATATTAATTTTAATGTTGTGGCATTTTCCTCCACAATCAATACTACCTCCATTAGAAACCAAAACTTGAGAATTTTTCATTGGATACACAAAAAAATTGAGGCTCTATGCTAATATTTTATCAATGAAGTTATGGTTACTCCTTGAGTCAATAAGCACTCTGACCCTTTTCTTCTTAATGTATCCTAAAATCTTAAGGGTTTGAGGTGCTGAAAAACCTACTAATTCATGAACATATATTTCACATATCTCACTATTGTTAAGAATTTCTACATCTTTTTCCTTCTCTTTTAAGTTCACGGTTTCTTGCTCGTCCCTTTGTATAGATTCCTCCATTTCCTCTTCATCTTTATTCTCCAAGGTGAACAAATGTTTTTCTTGACATTTATGCCCTTTTGACCATTTTTTATTACAACCAAAGCATAATCCTTTTTCTCTTCTTTCGTCCATTTACTTTAGTGATATTCAAGTAGGTTGAGGTAGGGTTTCCCTACGAACCCCAAATCTATCTTTGTTTCTTGCATATGTTTCAGTGGTAGACCTGTGTGTAGCTCTATTTTTGGCTTGAATATGACGAGAAAATTGCATAGCCTCCATAACATTTTCAGAATGTTTTAATAAAATCTCATGTTTAATGTCTTCCTATAATCAACCCATGTAATATTCCAATAGATTTTCATGGCTTATGTTATCCACCCTTGTGGCCCGCACTTGAAATTCTGAATTATAATATTCAATATCACCTAAGTGCTTGATTCTTGTCAATTAACTAAAGTAATCTTGTTCCCAAAATTTTCCATTTTGTTCTTCTAAGTCTCTTGTAAATAAACCAAAAGTGTAATGATAACAGTGGGGCTTTCTTCTGAGTACCCATTGCCACCATTGACAAGGTTTTATCTCAAATTGTAAAGTTGTTATGAAAATGATTTTCTCATCATCCATAATATTATGCAATTCAAAGTATTTCTCTATTTAGTTCACCCATGTAAATACTTATGTTCCATCAAACTTATTTAATTTAATATTGAGAAAGTTGACACATTTAGGACCCCCTCCATAATTAACTCCACTAATAGAGTTAAATCCACTTTAAAATTGCTCATTACCGGTAGGTTTTTCAACATGAATACTACCTTTATTTTCATGAGTCACTTCGGTCATAATGTTACTTTTAGGAAGCCTCCCATCTAAGGTTTGTAAAATGGAATTTTGCATTTCCTCCATATTTTTATCCATCAAATTTTCCATCTTATTTTCCATCTATTCCATATTCCCCCCCCTCTTCATTTCCATCTGCTCCATATTTTCACCCATCTTCTTTTCCATCTGTTCCATATTTTCACCCATGTTCTTTTTCATTTGTTCCATCTAGTGAAAAATCTCTTATCTTTCTTCTTGAGTCATGGTTAAGCTCTTTGGAGGTTTAGTTCATGCAAAAAAAATTGGAGGACCCTTTAGAGCCATGTGAAAAAATAATAGGACTCTTTTTTCTCTTTATTACAAATTATGGTTATCCTTCAAGAGTGAGCTCACTAGAAAAGGTTACAGGGTATTGAGAATAAGGAAGAGTTAGGTGTTATGACAATTTGATATAAATGTAGGGTCCAATAGTAGTACTCATCCCAATATCTCAGGATACTAACTAAGGAGGCTCAACCATGCCCTTATCCATACTATTTGACTACCTAGGTACTAGAGAGTGGTTTTTCTAAGTGTTGTTCTCGGTGTACTATAGAAACAAGACAAGTGATTAGCTTATCTAAATATGGTTTCATGTATACCTAGGGGACTTTTCGATATACCTAAAGGTACGTGGAAGTGAGATCCTGTATACAGGTACTTTCAAATGCGGTGCTACTCGAAGGGGTACCAACATGGGTTACATTGTTTTCCATCAAGGAAAGGTGAAACCATGTGTAGTTACTATGTGAATTCTTCCCCTACCACAATTTTAACCACTAAATTATGGATCATTGTGTTATTTAAAAATGTTTGAACATGTCTTTAATTTATTTTTTTAAATGAGCTTGCTAACACACGAAAAATCTTTTAAAGTCACTAGAAAATAACTTGTACACGGTAGAGTTTGAAGATGAAAATGTAAAATTTAACTTCTTGGATTGGCTATTATGACCCCAATTAAGAAATGGCACACCTTCTATGTATATACTATCAATGTTTTTCCAATCAAAATTTATGCCAATTGTAAGCTACATACCTTTGAAACCCTGATTTTGGAGACTATATGAATGATTGAACTTTGTCCTGATATATCTATGAAATGTGAATCCTTTTGGGTTTGAAATTTTGGGATGTAGTACTCTGATATGAATTGTTAAATTCCTAAAAATTTCACAATATGAACCTTCATTGATAAAAAATTATAGCAAAAATATGAAAATGACTTATTTAGGACTAATTTCAGAATTAGTGAAAATTTTCAACTTCCACAAGATATATATAATAAATTGTAATGATTCAAGATCTAAAAAAAAATTCACATGTGATTCTCTATGTCTCCTTAGGATTTTGAAAATTTTATAGTTTGAAAATTCATCAAAATTGTCTTATAGAGAAAATAAAAGGACGACTAGTTTGAAACTAGTTTTAGGGCTAGTCACAAACCCTAGTTATAAGTAAGGAAACACTTCTCACTCTCTTCGTTGATTTTAGCATCATATTTCCTAACTTTAGACTCTATTTCCTTTGTTTTAGTTCCTAGAGATATTTTAGAAACCCAATCCCTAAATCAAGGAAGGAAGGAAGGCGATCCTCTTCACTATTTTTAGCTATTTCTATTTTCTATGACCTATTCATGGATTAGATCCCTAATTTTGGGTAACTAAGTCGTCACTTGATGTCTTGGGTTAGTTAACTCACTATTTAGAGATTATATGGCTAAATTAGGAGATTTGAGCTCTAATTTAAGTCTAACTAGGTTCATGTGCTATGCATTTCGAATTTCCTCTTTGAGGATTCGAATCTCTTGTATATACTCACATTGTGGGTCAATGATATTAATGTGATGAAGTAATTAAGTATTTTTGTTATGTACTTTAAGAGTTAATATTCTCTTTATTATTTCTTTCTTGCAAATTGCTACGAGTAATGTTATTTTCTAGATTTCTAGATCTCCTTGATCTCCTTGCATGTGATCACGAATTATTACACTTGACAACACCTTCTTGAATGGGATTGTGATAAAAAAGAGCGATGGAAATCATTATCTCCTTTATAGTTCCATCAAAGTCTATAAATAAATGGGGTATATTGGAAGGTACTTGGACCTAACACCTTCATGAATAGGAATGTGATTGGTGGTCCAAAAGAGTGTTGGGAATCATTATCTCTTTTATGGTTCCATCAGAGTCTATCCAAAAATGGTGTAGATTGGTAGGTACTTGGCAACAACTTCTTGAATGGAAATGGGATTGGTGGTCAAAAAGAGTGGTGAGAATCATTATCTCTTTAATGGTCCCCTCAAAGTCTATGAAGAAATGGGGTAGAATGGTAGGTACTTGGCAACACCTTCTTGAATGGGATTGGTGGTCTAAAAGAGTGGGGGAATCATTATCTCTTGTATGGTTCCATTAGAGTGATAAGAATGACATTATCTCTTTTATGGTTCCATAAGAGTCTATGTAGTAATGGGGTAGATTGGTAGGTACTTAGCAACACTTTCTTGAATGGAAATGGGATTAGTGGTTCAAAAGAGTGATGTAAATTTTATCTCTTCTATGGTTTCCATCGATGTCATCAAAGTCTACCAAGAAATGGGCTAGATTGTTAGATAATTAACAACATCACCTTGAATAGAAATCGATTGGTGGTCCAAAAGAATGACAAAAATTATCATCTCTTAAATTTAACGTTCATCATAAAAAAAATAATCAATTTTATGATAATTTATGGGAAATTATCATCTCTTAAATTTAAGGTTCATCATAAAAAAAAATCAATTTTATGATAATTTATGAGAAAACAAAATAGATTAATAAGTATGTGACAACACCTTGAATACGATTGATAGGCAAAGAGTTACAACCATTCTTCAATGCGCGGACACTCAATGGTTAATTCACTAAGGACTTCATTGTTTGTCACATACACAATTATTCCAATTTGTCACATACATAAAATTCAAGCGTTTACTAAGGAACACGAGCTTGGAGAAAATTGTTAATATGGGATGAGTGTGGAGAAATTTGTTAATATTTATTCCATATTCAAAATTCAAGCGTTTACTTAGGAACACGAGCTTGAAGAAAATTGTTAATATGGGATAAGTGTGGAGAAATTTGTTAATATGGGATAAGCGTGGAAATTCCTTGAATGAGCACGACGCCTATGATTGCTTGCTTACATCCTTATTCGATTGCCATTGCTTGCTTACATACTGTCGTCATTGCTTACATCCTTATTCGATTGCCAACCACACAAAGACGATCAAAATTCAAACACTCCGTTTTTACATTTTTAATTAATGTATATTTAATTTTCTACGTTGATTTTATTTTTATAATGTTAAAGAAGGAATCTATACTATATAAGGTAACTCCACTCAATATGGTTTTCTCATCTATTCTTTCTGATTGTTATACTTCAGAAACCATTCATTTGGAGGAGGAAATGGCGATCTGTAACGGTCCTTCACTTCTCTTCTTCTTTATTACTAGAATGTTTCTAGTCATCTTTTATGTAATTCTCTCTGCCACTCCCTCCGTATTTTCCTCATCTGAACGTGGGCTTCCTCGTCTCGGCAATGCTTCTGATCAAGAGGCTCTGCTTCGATTCATGTCTGCAACCGTATATGAATACCAATCATTGCACACTTCTTGGAAACCAAATGTCTCGTTCTGCCAGTGGACAGGTGTCATATGCAGTCGTCGCAGACAGAGAGTGGTTTCCCTGAATGTTTCAAGCATGGCATTACAAGGTACACTCTCTCCTTTTCTTGGTAATCTCTCCTTTCTTAGGATACTCGACCTTAGCAATAACAGTTTTCATGGTCACATTCCCTATCAATTGGGAAATTTGTTTCGCTTAAACACACTTTACCTTAATCTGAATCATCTCCAAGGTTCTATTCCGCCCACTTTTGGTCGCTGCCGTAGTTTACAGAGCTTCTCTTTGGAGACTAACAATCTCACAGGTACAATCCCGGCCTGGTTGGGAAACATATCCTCTTTGGACTTAATAAATCTGGGTACCAACAACCTTCGCGGGAGTGTTCCCTCCGAATTGGGCATGCTAAGCCAGGTGAGATATATAATTCTGAATGAGAACTATCTGACAGGACAAATTCCATCTCCCTTGTTTAACTGCACCAGGCTTCTAGCATTGGATGTAGGTCTTAACCAGTTGACTGGTCACATTCCCGCTGACTTGTGTAGCAAGAATACCCAATTGACGGAACTCTTTCTGGGTCTTAATCAGTTGAGTGGCAGCATTCCTGCTTCACTCTTCAATTGTACGAACCTTCACTTCATCGACTTACCATCTAACCAGCTAAGCGGAGTGGTGCCCATGGAGTTCGGTAAGTTGACGCAGCTCAAATGGCTTAACTTAGGCGATAATCAATTGGTTAGCGGCAGCACCACGAGCTTGCCCATTCTTACTGCTCTTACTAACTGTTCCACCTTACAAAAGGTTTATTTATTTAGTAATAATTTTAAGGGACGTTTGCCCTTTTCTATAGGTCATCTCTCTACAAAAATATACTACATAAACGTGGAAGTTAATGAATTAACAGGAGAAATACCTCCACAGATTGGAAACTTAACTAGTTTAACAATACTTGCTTTAGACAACAATAATTTCACAGGGGTTATTCCTTCATCATTTAATATGCTTCAAAAGTTGCAAGTGTTAGATATGGGATCCAACTATTTACAAGGAAACATTCCTTTAGATATTGGGCAACTCAAAAGCTTAGGGTTGTTAAATCTCTCTCATAATAATTTCTATGGAAGAATTTCTGACTCTATTTCCGACCTCCAACAACTAAGATATCTATATCTTTCCCATAACCAATTATCAGGTAATATACCCGCAAATCTAGGAAAATGCGTGAACTTACTAGATCTAGACCTATCATACAACGGATTCACTGGGAAAATACCTCCGGAGGTTGCAAGTCTTGAAAATTTAGCCCTTTCTTTCAACCTTTCAAACAATTTATTACATGGACCTATGCCTTTGGAACTAAGCAAGATGACTATGCTTCAAGCTATAGATATTTCTGCAAATCAATTAACTGGCTACATTCCAAGTACACTCCAAAGCTGCAGAGAACTAGAATACCTTAATCTTTCTGGCAATGCACTTGAAGGTCCAATTCCAGTTACACTCGGTGAACTTCAAAGTCTCGAGGACATGGATTTCTCCTTCAACAATTTATCAGGTGGAATACCCCTGTCATTGGAAAATCTCAAAATGCTCCACCACTGCAATTTTTCTTTCAACAACTTGTCAGGAGAAGTCCCTAAAGGAGGGGTTTTCAAAAATCTTGGTGTCACGGCGTTCATGGGAAATCCTGGCCTCTGTGGACCTTGGGTAACTCTGTCACCATGCTATGCTCACAAACGTAAAAGTGTTTGGCATGTAAAAAGAGTTATCATACCTGTTGTCGTTGTTGCAGTGATTGTTGTACTGTGTTTGTTTCTGGGAATCTTGTTGACAAAATTGCAAGAGACATATTCATAGAGTGGTCGAGATATCCTTCACTGTGGGGCATCGAAGAATTTCCTATGGAGAGATCATCATTGCAACAAATGAATTTAGTGACACCAACTTGTTAGGAGTTGGTAATTTTGGGAAAGTGTACAAAGGTGTTCTGAATGATGGCACAATTGTCGCTATCAAGGTTCTCAATTTGGAAAATGAGGGGGCTCACAAGAGTTTTGACAGGGAATGAAAAGTTTTGGGTAAAGTTAGGCACCGGAATCTCATTAGAAACCTAACCTCTTATTCAGACCTCCAAATGAAAGCTTTGATATTTCCATTAATGGAAAATGGAAGCTTAGAGAAGTGGTTATATCCTGATGGCGAAGAAGAAAGTGGTTTGAATTTGTTTCAAAGGTTGAATATAGCAATAGATATTGCACAAGGCATGGAATATTTGCATCACCATTGTTTTGTGMAAGTGCTCCATTGCGATCTAAAACCTAGCAATGTGCTYCTGGGTGAAGATATGACAGYGCATTTAACAGACTTTGGCATTGCTAGTATACTTTTTGCAAATTCTGAGGATTCAACTCTCACTTCCACACATGCACTCAAAGGATCTGTGGGCTACATTCCTCCAGGTATTATTTGAGCTTGACAACATATTCAATAATGTCGTGAGCTTTCTATTTTTATTAAAAATTGTGAATTAGAATCCTAATATGAGAATGTTTAAATGCAGAATATGGATTGGGTGGACGTGTCACAACAAAAGGTGATGTTTATAGTTATGGAATAGTGTTGTTGGAGATGTTGACTAGAAAGAAACCCAACCACAACATGTTTGTGGAAAGATTGAGCTTGCAAAAATGGGTGGATAGCAATTTTCCAAACCAAGTTGGGGAAGTGGTGGATAAGAGTCTATTGAGGAGGACTAGTACAAGCATTGAAGAAGTTAAGGAGCTCAATTTCCTCAGGAAGCTCGTAAGTGTGGGTTTGTTTTGCACAAAAGAATCTCCGGAAGGACGACCTTCTATGATCAACATTGTGCATGCACTGCAAAGCATCAAAGACACCTTTTTGGGAATTGTTGGCAACCAAAAATTCCAATCATATATAACACATTTGTTGGGCAGCGCAAGTACTACTCACAACAATAGTGGTGAAGGCCAAAGTTCTTTAACATTCTAGTCTTTTGTAAAGAAAAAATGATTAGATAACTAAAGTATGTAGTAATTTTCAGATTTAGTTTTCATTAGCCCCATTTAGTTGAGTCTTAGCTTTTATGAAAAATTGTATGTATATAATTTTATTGTGCAATATACGTTTACAAGTACAATAAAACCCAGTACTCTTTGATTTCAATAATTTTCAGTACTCTTTGGGCGGTAACAATCTGACGGGTACAATCACGGCCTGGTTGGGAAACATATCCTCTTTGGACTTAATAAATCTGGGTACCTTCCCTCCGAATTGGGCATGCTAAGCCAGGTGAGATATATAATTCTGTTTGACAACCATCTGACAGGACAAATTCCATCTCCCTTGTTTAACTGCACCAGGCTTCTAGCATTGGATCTCGGTGGTAACCAGTTTACTGGTCACATTCCCGCTGACTTGTGTAGCAAGAATACCCAATTGACGGAACTCTATCTGGGTGATAATCAGTTGAGTGGCAGCATTCCTGCTTCCCTCTTCAATTGTACGAACCTTCACTTGATCAACTTACCATATAACCAGCTAAGCGGAGTGGTGCCCATGGAGTTCGGTAAGTTGAAGCAGCTCAAACGACTTAACTTAGGCGCTAATCAATTGGTTAGCGGCAGCACCACGAGCTTGCCCATTCTCACTACTCTTACTAACTGTTCCACCTTACAAAATGTTTATTTATTTCGTAATAATTTTAAGGGACGTTTGCCCTTTTCTATAGGTCATCTCTCTACTAAATTATACTACATAAACTTGGAAGACAATGAATTAACGGGAGAAATACCTTTACAGATAGGAAACTTAACTAGTTTAATACAACTTTTTTTAGACTACAATAATTTTAGTGGCACTATCCCTTCATCACTTAATATGCTTCAAAAGCTGCAAGTGTTAGATATGGCATCCAATTATTTACAAGGAAACATTCCTTCAGATATTGGGCAACTCAAAAGCTTAGGGGAGCTATTGCTCTCTAAAAATAATCTCTATGGGAGAATTCCTAATTCTATTGCTGACCTCCAACAACTAAGATATCTATATCTTTCCTATAACCAATTATCAGGTAATATACCCGCAAATCTAGGGAAATGTGTGAACTTATTAGATCTAGACCTATCATGCAACAGACTCACTGGGAAAATACCTCCAAAGGTTGCAAGTCTTGAACATTTATCTTTGTCTTTCAACATTTCAAACAATTTATTACATGGACCTCTGCCTTTGGAACTAAGCAAGATGACTATGCTTCAAGTTATAGATATTTCTGCAAATCAATTAACTGGCTACATTCCAAGTACACTCCAACGCTGCAAAGAACTAGAATACCTTAATCTTTCTGGCAATGCACTTGAAGGTCCAATTCCAGTTACACTCGGTGAACTTCAAAGTCTCGAGGACATGGATTTCTCCTTCAACAATTTATCAGGTGGAATACCCCTGTCATTGGAAAATCTCAAAATGCTCCACCACTGCAATTTTTCTTTCAACAACTTGTCAGGAGAAGTCCCTAAAGGAGGGGTTTTCAAAAATATTGGTGTCACGGCGTTCATGGGAAATCCTGGCCTCTGTGGACCTTGGGTAAGTCTGTCACCATGCTATGCTCACAAACGTAAAAGTGTTTGGCATGTAAAAAGAGTTATCATACCTGTTGTCGTTGTTGCAGTGATTGTTGTATTGTGTTTGTTTATGGGAATCTTGTTGATTCAAAATCGCAAGAGACATATTCTTAGAGAGGTTGGTGCATCCTTGAATGTGGGGCACCGAAGAATTTATTATGGAGAGATCATCAATGCAACAAATAATTTTAGCGATGCCAACTTGTTAGGAGTTGGTAGTTTTGGGAAAGTGTACAAAGGGGTTCTGAATGATGGGACAATTGTCGCTATCAAGCTTCTTAATTTGGAAAATGAGGGGGCTCACAAGAGTTTTGACAGGGAATGCAAAGTTTTGGGTAAAGTTAGGCACCGAAATCTGATTAGAATCATAACCTCTTATTCAGACCTCCAAATGAAAGCTTTGATATTTCCATTAATGGAAAATGGAAGCTTAGAGAAGTGGTTATATCTTGATGGTGAAGAAGAAAGTGGTTTGAGTTTGTTTCAAAGGTTGAATATAGCAATAGATATCGCACAAGGCATGACATATTTGCATCACCATTGTTTTGTGCAAGTGCTCCATTGTGATCTAAAACCTAGCAATGTGCTTATGGGTGAAGATATGGCAGCGTATTTAACAGACTTTGGCATTGCTAGTATATGTTTTGCAAATTCTGAGGATTCAACTCTCACTTTCACACATGCACTCAAAGGATCTGTGGGCTACATTCCTCCAAGTATTATTTGAGCTTGAAAACATATTCAATAATGTCATCAACTTTCTATTTTTATTAAAAATTGTGAATTGGAAGCTTTATGATGAGAATGTTTAAATGCAGAATATGGATTGGGTGGACGTGTCACAACAAAAGGTGATGTTTATAACTATGGAATACTGTTGTTGGAGCTATTTACTAGAAAGAAACCTAACCACAACATGTTTGTGGAAGGATTGAGCTTGCAGAAATGGGTGGGTAGAAATTTTCCAAACCAAGTTGGGGAAGTGGTGGATAAGAGTCTGCTGAGGAGGACTAGTACAAGCATTGAAGAAGTTAAGGAGCTCAACTGCCTTAGGCAGCTCGTAAGTGTGGGCTTGTTTTGCACAAAAGAATCTCCAGAAAGAGGACCTACTATGATCAACATTGTGCGTGCACTGCAAAGCATCAAAGACACATTTTTGGGAATTGTTGGCAACCAAAAATTCCAATCAGATATAACACATTTGTTGGGCAGCACAAGCACTACTCACAACAATAGTGGTGAAGGCCAAAGTTCTTCAACATTCTAGTTTGTTGTAAGGAAAAAATGATTAGATAACTAAACTATGAAGTAATTTTCAGATTCTGTTTTCATTAGCCCCATTTCGTTTGAGTCTTAGATTTTATGAAAAATTGTATGAATACAATTTTATTGTGCAATATCTGTTTACAAATACAATAAAATGCAATACTCTTTGATATCAATAATTTTTATTTCAGAAATGTACATAAATATTGATATATTATTGCACTTGGATTCAATAAATTTTAGTTTCAGAATCTACATTGTTGACATATTATTGTAGGTTAAAAAGTAAGTGGTTATTGTTGGACAATAAAAAATAAAGTTGTTATATTTCATTAATGTATTTTTATTTTCCAATGCAATGAAACAAAAATTATAATCAACATTTTTTTAATAAAATGACTCAATATGTGGATTTCACAATTTGAGCTAAAATTGGTTAATCTCATATGAATTCATTCAATGAAGTAATTTAAATTTAAACTATTTTTATTTAACATGAAAATATTTATTGTTAATTTTGGAAAGAAGAGTGGCAAACATGATCGGGGGAAATGGATGAACCTGAGGATTTTACAAATTGAATTTATGCTTCACTAATTCAATCTTTGATATTCATAAAGATGGTTCTCAAAAATTGAAATAATAACATAGAAAACCATTATGTACATTAGTCATTTCAATGGTTGTTTAAGGTGAGTGAATAAATAAAACTTCAAGTACAAAAAACAATTCCTCTCTGAATTATTTACTAAATTTGGTAATTTAAATAACAAGTTTTGGTTTTCAAAACTGTTTTTTCTCATTCGGGCCACAACACAGAAAATATTATTGTTTGGTTACATATCATTTATTTATATATCCATGGGTGTTTTATTGTGGTTTAATTTAGGCATCAAGTACCAATGAGGGTTTTCGGATCCACTGGATAGGATTTAATTGAGAAAGGAAAAGATACCTAATTTGACAATTGGTATTTTGGTCGATGTGTTGGTGGTTTTATAGACATCAATTTTCAAGCCCTTTTCTGGTAGTAAGAAACAATCTGTTAGTGCGCTTTCTTTTGGTAGTAAGAAACAAGTTGTAAGTACATTTTTATTTGTATTTTGGTTTTCCAATATAATAAATTTTAATCTCACAAATATGTTAATGTATTCTATTATATGATATATGCATTTTGTGTGTGCCTATGATTCTCTATGTGATGTTTTTTTTAATGATGTTTTTATAATTGCAAGCTTATTAAAAAAAATTGATCAAGGTGAGATTTTGTTCCATGTTAATATAATTATCTATCATTGTATTATCAATGATGTAGGTGCATGATGCTATGAGGATATTACCAATGTTGTAGGCGTGTGATGTTATGATTTATTATAGATTAAATAAATTAGTTTTCTTACAATCTTATTGACAGTTTAACAAAGTATCATTATCTATGAGGATATTAAAAGAATATCAAAGTGGGATTTCGTTCCACGTTCCATGTCAATATGAATATCTATGAGGATATTATCAGTATTGCAAGGTGTATGATGCTATGATCTATTATAGATGAAAATATTGATGAAATAAGTTAGTTTTCTTCCAATCATATTGACACTTTGACAAAGTATCATGCTATGATCAACTCTGGCTAAAAACATTCATATTGGCAGTCTGACAAAGTATCACGTTATGATCCAATTTGACTAGAATATTCTATTGAAAAAAATGGCTTTCCTGACATGCATTTGTAGTGACTTTGACAAAAAGGTTTGTAAGGTGGAGCTCTAGAGTGAACTTGATCAAGATGATTATGTTTATTAAAATAAAAAAGAAGGATGTTGCAACAGAGAAGGAAAAATTTGGAGATGAAAAGGAAATAGAAGAAAAAGTACTAAGCAATATAAATCTTGTTTTATGGAGAATTTTTTTTTATCAATATATGATGTGAACATGTCTCTTAAGATTCATCATCTATTGACTTTTCTTCCTAAAAAGTCCAATTTTAGAAAAATAACCTAACATTTATCAATGAAAATGATCAGGAGAAACCATTCAACACTATTTATTAATCCATTGGAAACTTCTTCTGAAACTTGAAATGTATTCCACATCTGTCGCTCCAACACATTCAACTTCAATTCCACAAGAGGATTCCTCATAGGAGTATGAGGAAATTTGGGCCACAAACGCCCAATATTTTCTCCCTCTATGACTAGACACCTTTCTCCGTCAAATTGTATCCTTGGTTTATGTGTTTACTTTGCTTTAGAATTTAATATTTAGAGTTGACACATTAGACATACATTAGTTGTTGTTGACCTAGCCAATATACAAGAGGAGAAGCTTAGGATGAGTGGAGGTCTCATTTCCATGTGGCAAAGAAACGGTAGGTGAGCACTAAAATCCACCACTAGAAAATGATGTACTTCTATTTTCCAAGATAGCGTAAGTCTTCAAAACATGAATTTCTCCTCCAACAGTGTGTCAGGTGGAATACCCATGTCATTGGAAAATCTCAAAATGTCTAGGCACTTGAATTTTTCTTTCAACAAATTGTCAAGGGAAGTACCTAAAGGTAGATTTTTCAAAAATATCGGTGCCATGAAGTTAATGGAAATATTGCTCTTTGTGGACCTTGGATAAGCCTAACACATGCTCTACTAGAAAATATAAAAGCGTTTTGCACCTAGAAAGAGTCACCATACATGTTGTTGCAAAGGAAACCATTGTATCATGTTTATTTTTGGAAACATTGTGGAGACAAAATTGCAAGAGACATGTTCTAAGAGAGTTTGGTGCATCATTAAATGTGGGGAATTGAATAATTTACTATGGGGAGCTCATCATTGCAATAGAGGAATTTAGTGTCACTAACTTGTTAGGAGTTGGTAGTTTTTGGAAAGTGTACAAGGGGGTTCAGAAAGATGACACAGTGGTCGTTGTGAAGCTTCTCAATTTGGAAAATGAAAGGGTTCACAAGAGTTTTGAAAATGAGTGCAAAGTTTTGAGTAAATGTTAGGCACCAAAATCTGATTATTAGAACTCCAAATCAAAGCCTCGATATTTCCATTAATGCCAAACAAAGCCTAAAAGAATGGTTATAACCCATTGAAGAAGTAGAAAATGATTTGAGTTTGATTCAAAAATTGAATATAACAATAGACATTGCACATGGTATGACATATATCCATCATTTCATGGAAGTGGTACTTTTTGATACCCTATGTTTTTCGGCCCAAGGATTCCACTCTCACTTCCTCACATGCACATGCACTCAAAGGATCTATAAGCTATGTTCCTTCCAGTAAGTATTATCTTAGATTGGTAAAATGTTGGGCAATATCATGAGTTTCCCTTTTCAATGAATCATATCCACTCTTAGTATTACATATTCCATTTTCGACATTAGTGGAGACACATTTCACCACCTTTCACTGTGCTAGATGCCATAGATGCCATATTGTGCATTATGACAACCAACTTTTCATAGAGGAGAATCTAATCTAATCTAATCTAACTCGTGAAACAAATCTTCATGAAACACAATAAAGATAAACATGACATGACACCACTTCGGATAGTCACATGCTTACTATCATATATTGACACATATATTTGCATTAAGGGCCCACCTTGCTTCCCTAGGCATCATGTGTGTTTGGCGGTAGCACATCAGCTGGGTCATCAACATTTGTATATTGATTTTTAGTTGTACCAATGTGTAATTGCCAACTACAAAAATATCAAATGGAGGCATCATGTCTTTGATATACCATAAATCCATAGGATAAGTACTATGAGAAAATCCCCATTGATACCATTGTT
>JASDQU010241624.1:13488-28259 GCA_032191745.1 Picea mariana | reverse complement strand
TAGAATTAGGGATTCTTCCATAGAAATTATTTTCAGAGAGATCTAACAACCCTAAGCTTTTAAGTCGCCCAATATCTGAAGGAATGTTTCCTTGTAAATAGTTGGATGCCATATCTAACACTTGCAGCTTTTGAAGCATATTAAGTGATGAAGGAATAACCCCTCTGAAATTATTCTTGTCTAAAAAAAGCTGTACTAAACTACTTAAGTTTCCAATCTGTGGAGGTATCGCTCCTGTTAATTCATTGCGTTCCAAGTTTATGTAGTCTATTTTTGTAGAGAGATGACCTATAGAAAAGGGCAAACGTCCCTTAAAATTATTACCAAATAAATAAACCTTTTGTAAGGTGGAACAGTTAGTAAGAGCAGTAAGAATGGGCAAGCTCGTGGTGCTGCCGCTAACCAGTTTATTCTCACCTAAGTTAAGGCCTTGGAGCTGCGTCAACTTACCGAACTCAATGGGCATTACTCCGGTGAGCTGGTTGTACTCTAAGCCAATTCGTTGAAGATTCGTACAATTGAAGAGGGAAGCAGGAATGCTGCCACTCAACTGATTACCACCCAGATAGAGTCCAGTCAACCGCATGTTCTTGAGACACAACTCCCCGGGAATGTTACCTCTTAACTCGTTAAGAGCGATGGCCAATCTTTGAAGATTGGTGCAGTTAAACAAGGGAGATGGAATTTGTCCTGTCAGATGGTTGTCAGACAGAATTATATATCTCACCTGGCTTAGCATGCCCAATTCGGAGGGAACACTCCCGCTAAGGTTGTTGCTAATCAGATCTATGTATTCCAAAGAGGATATGTTTCCCAGCCAGGCCGGGATTGTACCCGTCAGATTGTTACCGCCCATAGAGAAGCTTTGTAAACTACGGCAGCGACCTAGAGTGGGCGGAATGGAACCTTGTAGTTGATTCCGAGACAGGCGAAGCATCTTTAAGCGAAAGAGGTTTCCCAATTGACAGGGAATGTGACCATGAAAACTGTTATTGCGAAGGTCGAGTATCCTAAGAAAGGAGAGATTACCAAGAAGAGGAGAGATTGTACCTTGTAATGCCATGCTTGAAACATTCAGGGAAACCACTCTCTGTCTGCGACGACTGCATATGACACCTGTCCACTGGCAGAACGAGACATTTAGTTTCCAAGAAGTGTGTAATGATTGGTCATATGTGATGGCAGACATGAATCGAAGCAGAGCCTCTTGGTCAGAAGCATTGCTGAGATGAGGATGCCCACGATCAGATAATTGAAGGGCAGAGGGAGTGGCAGAGAGAATGACACAAAAGAAGAAGAAGAAAAGTGAAGGACCGTTACAGATCTCCATTTCCTCCTCCAAGACAATGGTTTCTGAAGCATAACAATCAGAAAGAATAGATGAGAAAACCATATTGGGTGGAGTTACCTTTAGTTACTTATATAGTATAGATTTCTTCTTTAACGTTATAAAAATAAAATCGATAAAAATAAATTTATTAGTATAAATATTAACTTGATATATTTTTTTATGTTTAAGGAACTTTGGTTAAATTGTAATTAAAGATGATATTTAGTTATATAAATTAAACACAGCCTCAACGACTTTAAAAGTATTAATTTTCTTGTAAATAAAACCGACTTTTGTTCCTTGCTTAAATATTCGTTCTCATTCCAGGAAATTCCACACTTATTCCATATTAACAATTTTCCTCAAGCTCTCCGTCGAATATGAAATAATTGAGTCGATGAAAAAAAAATGAAGTTCGTAGTCAATTAAGAGAATTCCGTATTGAAGAATGGCTGTAACTTCTTCCATTCACAATCCGGTTACATGGCAAAATATCTCGTGTTACTACTTAGTTGCCAATGTTTAATAACGCCATATTATATATATATAAATAATATTATTTACAAAAGTTTAACTTAATATTCCTAGGATTTTATTTACAAGATGTCATTATCAAATAGGGAAGATTCCCTATCCTTTAAAATCAATGATATCAATGATAAAGTGTTGTGATTTGACATATTATTTTAAAAAATTATTTAGCAACCTTTGAACTTTATGAACTTTTTGTTTTGGGTAAATATTTTTAACATATTATTCCATTAAGTGATTTAGTAATGTATGAATTTATTGTTTTGTGTTAATGTTTTTTTTTTTAAATTGAATTGGGATGTGAAAGTAATGCATGCATGAATTTACTGAATTTACTTTTTAGTTAGGGAAAGTGTTTTTATAATAATTGTAGGGGTTTTTGGTGGGGGATTCGGGGGTAGCGTCCTCGAAGCGAAATATTGGGAAAACTTGTCTTGCAAAATATTGTAATTTTGTAGTCAATCTGGACTGTTCATTATAAGGTCGTAGATCTAATGGTAAAAGTTATGTTAGGATTTTTTTCCCTAGAAGACAACCCTCTTTTATGAGGGAATTGTATTGCGGTTGTGTATGTGTGTGAATATTGTATTCTGAGAGAGGAGACTGTGAGAGAAAGAAGAGGAAGTTACAATAGGTGTGATGTAGGTTGTATCCCTTCATTTTGTTGGATAATAAAAAGGAAGGACATGAAAATTTCTCTAGTGGATGTAGCCCACACTGGGTGAACCATGTATATCTGTGTCTCTATTGTATTGTGTATCTTTTGTGTTTTATTTCTTCATTTGTTTTATTTTATTGCTTCGTGATCCTGTTTTTCTAACAAATTCAGTCAATTTCAAAGAAGATAAATATTTTTCATTATCAAAGACTAATGATTTAGGAACTCCAAACCTGATGATGATATGAGATTAAAGGAACGAAATCACCTAACTTTCATTGATAGTCTTCAAGGGGATTGTCTCACTCCATCTGGTAAAGTAGTTAGTGGCAGTCAGGATGTATTTGTGCAGCGAGGAGGAATTGGGATTGATTTACCTGATTATGCCTAGCCCCCATAGTTGAAATGGACGTTCGAAAATCAATGGTTGTAGGGGAAATGCGACTTTCTTCTCTCTTCCTGCTGACTTTTGACATTGTTGGCATATCCCTGCATACACGTGAGAATATTTGAATAAGGAGGGCCAATAGTATCCAGGTCTGAGGATTTTTTGTGCAGTATTATCTCCACCGTAGAGTCCTCTAGCGGGTCCATCATGGAGTTCGGACATGACTTTCTCAACATCTCTTTTCTCCAAACATCTTATGAATATACCATCATAGTTTTTTCTACATAGAATTCCCTGGATAAGCTGATATTGGGTGGATTTGAGCCTAACGACCCTTTTCATTTTGGGATCCAGATAATGTGGGTTCAATCCATGAGTCAAGTAATATTTAATTTCGTAGAACCAGGGGTGTGAACCGACTAGGATGTAACAAAATTATTTTTCAAATAGCTCATGATCTTGATACATAACATCTTCCCGTGGCTCAATGCAGGGAGATTTTGTAGCCAATTTGCATAGCCCTTTCCCTTTAACAATTTTTGTAGGTTTGATCTCCAGGTCATATTCTTGTAGGGTTGTAATCCAATTGGCTCTTTTTTCTGCTAAGTCTCTTTGTACTAGGAGATTTCTAACGACAGGGTAGAGAACAATGACCTTGGTTTTAGATTTAAGTAAGAATGGTCGACGTGCTTGACAACTTTGAATAGCACATATGCATGTTTATCAACTTCAAGATAATTTAGCTCAACTCCTTGTAAACCCGAACTCATAAAATCCACAAGAAACTTGTCTCCTTCCAGATTCTTCTGTGTTAAGACATCTACAAATGAAATATCAGAGGAGAATGTGTAGAGGATGAAATCTCTATCAAAATTCGGGCTCAACAGTGTAGGTGCTTACGTAATATCTCATTTGATTATGTCGAAAGCCTCCATTTCTTTAGACCCCCATTTGAATTCAACATTCTTTTTGATAATATCTTGTAGGGGTTTTACCATTTCGGTGAAACTGGAGATGAGCCACCTTATGAAATTTATCCTCCCGAGGAACGACTGCATGGCTTTCTTATTGTGAGGGGGAGGGACCATAGAAATTTCTTCGGTTCTCTCAGGTTCAATCTGCATACTGTGCTTGAAAACGATGAAACCCAGAAGTTTTCCTTCATCAACAACGAAAATGGATTTCTTGGGGTTCAGAGATACGTCGTATCTCTTACATCTGTTGAATACCTTCTTCAAATGAGAGATGTGGTCCTCTCTATTTTTTAGAAGATGGTTATGTCATCTAGGTATACTACCACACATTCTCCCAACAGACCCCTAAAGGCAATGTCCATGGCTCGTTGAAAAGTTGCTCCAACATTGATCAGTCTGAAATGCATCTTCCTATAGGCATATGTTCCCCATTTGGTTCTAAATGTTTTCTTTAGTTGATCTTCATGAGCCACTAAGACCTGGTTATATCCTGAGAATCCATCTAGTAGGGAGAGTTTTTATGATCCAGACAGACACTGTAGAATTTGTTCCATGGGAGGCACATGGAACAATGATTTTACATGGAACATAGATCCACTACGTATGTCTTACTGGAAAAATGATTTTAGCAGCTAACAATTTATTCAACTCTGCTTTGACTTGAGGTTCAAGGCTGAGATGCATCTTTCTCAACTTTTGTTGGAATGGCTTGGTTTGAGGTTTCATGGGAATGACATGTTTTATAATCTTTGTATCATATGTCTTGAGATCCTCATACATCCAGGAAAATATGTCTTTATACTCTTTGAATAACTTGATGTATAACTATCTTTCTTCAGGAGAGAATTTTTTTCCAAGGTTAACATTCTGAGGTGCGATATCTGACCCCAAGTTTACTAATTCAAATTGCATGTATGAGCTATTGGTCTTGTAGTTGGTGACCTTTTTGAATTTATCTTGAAGGTCGTAGAGCGTTTGATCCAGGTGGATATAGATGGCCACCCACCTTTTCCAACTGGCTCAAAACAGTTTTCTGGAAATTTTGGCAATTTACTATTTTTAGTAGTTTTTAACTTTTGGGGCTATTTTGAGGGCCTAAATGAAGGTTTTTCGGGATCGAGATTCTCAATGATAGCTGAAGGCATGATTGATCCCCCCTAAATGAATCTCCTCGATGATACCTTTCCAACGGGCTATCATACGCCTAAAACGGAGATCGTATGCAAAAGTTACGACCCCAAGAAGTTAATGTACTAACTTACCCAAACGGGGCCCACATGACTTTTGGCATTTTATCTCCTAGGGCTAGGTTTTTGGATGTCTAGGGTTTTTGGCATTCTTGTTTATTGTAAAAAGGCCTTCCGAGCCTCATTGTAATCATCTTCTTGCGAATGCGAGTAGTCGTCACATCTCTTCTCAGAGATAAGCTGCCACCATTCTAGCGAGTCTTGCACTCTGTATTTTTACAATCTCTGTACATTTCTTTCATTAATATAAATCGTGTATTACTGTATATCTGTGTTTATGGTTGCATCTCTGATACATTTCTATTATATTATTGGATATATGCGATATCTCTGTGCATTTCTTTATTATATCTCTGCTCCCATTTCGTGCCGAAAATAATCTGGATCAACGTTTCTAGTATGACCACACTCCTAGGGATATTGTTGGTCGGGCTTGCTATTTTTTCCACTTCAATGGAATCGTAATTATCTATATTCATCAGCAGGTCATGCCGGCCTTCATCTATGATAGAATCCTTGAAGGTATCTTTGAGGTGTAGGAAATTTATGAGTTGTTGGTCATCATCAAAGACCCTCCAATTCATGATATTCTTAAGAATTGATGGCTTGTACAAAAGTTCAACAAAGAAGGAGTCAGGCATCAATCCGTCTAAGGGTATTAATCTAGATGTTATGTTAGCTAAAAAATCAACATCATAATTCAATGATTGAGGAACAACATTAATATTAAATGTGGAAAAATATTTAATTAGTTCCCAAACCTCAAACTAATAATTTTTTAAGTGATTGGAAAGATAGTGAATGGTGTTTCTTACCTGTCTTACGATGATTTTGGAATCACCAAATACCTTATTTTTTTCCTTTCAAGTATGTTGTCTTCCTTAGCCCATGTATTAGGGCTTCGTATTCGGTAGTATTATTGGTGCAAGGAAATTCTAGTCTGCATGCAATGAACATTTTAGTACCTTTCGGATCTTTTAGTATGCAACCCGCGCCTGCACCTTCTAAATACTTGGANGTATGCAATTAACATTTTGGTACCTTTCGGATCTTTTAGTATGCAACCCGCGCCTGCACCTTCTAAATACTTGGATCCATCGAAAAATAACATCCACTTGTCAAGATCTCCCTTTTTTTATTTCAATTGGTGTTTTTGAATTTTCAGATTTTTTGGTTTTAATGGGGTTAACAAAGTCAACGAGTTTTCTAATCTATCTCTAGAAACTATGTTAGGCTATAAATCAGAGGGATTGCTAGTTTGATCAATTATATTACAGTTGGGCTCAACAATCTGGGTGCAATGAAGGATTTTGGATTGTGTGTCATATTCCACAAGAGATGATGGTTCAGCCGTGAAATTTCAAAAAAATGTTTCATATGAATAATTACCCAAAATTGAATTGTTAAACATTACTAGTTCATTCGGGTCATTCAAGTCAATAACGACATGTTTCATATACCTTTCTTTGCCAATCCTGATCTGATTCATTTTACCATTATAAGGGAGCCATAAGTGGGACCAGTCGGTAACAAAGTAGCCATTTAACATAGCTGACCAATCTTGAATTAAAAACATGTCATATTTGTCTGGTATGTCTACTACTATTATATCTACAGTTTGATGAACTTTTGGATTAGAAGACATCTTGATCAAGACTTTTTTCACTTCTCCAATAACTTTAACTTTGTCTCTATCTAACTGAATAATTTGAATGTCAAATGGTTCAGATTTGACATTAATCTTATCACATACTTTTAGGGGAATGACATTAGATGAAGCTCCTGAGTCCACCCTGCAATTATGGACATTTCTATTAAATATTTCAAAAGTGATGAGGAAAGGAGGGGTGGTAGACCTAGATCTTTGACCAATTAAGGACACATTAGTAACAACCTGAATTTTGGATGGAGTGTTATTGTTAGCAGAATTTACCTTAGTGGTCCCTTTCTTGGTTCCAACGTTTGCTTCCTTTGTGCCAGAGGAAGTTTTTCTTTACAGAGTTCTGATAAAATTCTCTTGAATTTGTGGAATTTTCATAAGTTCAATCAAAGAAATGTTATCTTTAGTCTTCTTCATATCTTCTAGGAATTTATATTCCAACTTGGCCAAGGGTGTGGGCGAAATATTTGGTTTCGTTGCTTGATCTATTGTTTTGGGGTTGGAAGGTGTGGTCTTGGAGGAATTAGGAATAGTATTGGTCGAAGAAGAAGGTTGTTTGGGAGTAGAGGTGGTGGGAGAAATAGGATTAGTGGTATCGGGGGCGTCATCGAAAACCTTCTTACCAACACTCCTAGTGGTAACGAAATTTTTTGAAATGTGCACTTCTTCAGTTTCTTCTTCATCTTCACCATAAGAAATGTCCCAAAATGAGTTTAAATGTTGTTCTAAAGGCTTGTTAGATTCCTGAGGTTGTTCTTGTTGTTCTTGAATTTCTTCTCCCTCATCATCGGCTTCAGTGATATTCTATGTTTCCCAAGTTTGGAGTGTCTGGACGATATCCTCCATGTTTATGCCTTTCGTTTGAGAAGGGGTGGTTTTGTTGGTTGGTGGCATGTTCTTGTCTTTCTTGGAGGGGAACCTAAAGAAATTTTTTTGGCTAGAAGATCCCTCTCCACCACCCTTTTTCAGGTCTACCAAGTTGTTGGATAACTTCTTAATGATCCTATGAAGAGATTCCATATCCATTGAACCATAAGGCTTCTTATCTTCACTGGGTTTAGACGTAGAAACTTTACCTTTACCTTTGTATTTAGAGGGTTCTGAGCTAGAAAGTCCTTTTAAACTCGTTGTATTTTTCTCAAATTTAAGGGCCTCTTGGAAAGCTTTATGTAGAGTGCCTTTCTCCGAGTTTTTTACATACATGGCCATGGACATAGGAAAACTAGAGGTGTAGAACTCAATAGTCACATCTTCAACTTGTTTTGAGGCACATGGGATCCATTTTAACAAAGTAAGGAAACATTGATTGTAATCGGTAACTAATTCTTTCGAATCCATCTTGACTCTCGAGAGTTCTAGAACCTGGGTGGCCAATGTTTTATTTTCCCCAAACTTCCAGAGGAAAGAGGTTTCAAAGGTTCTCCAGTTTGGAATGGAGGCTTCTTCTAGAGAGAAATACCATGTCGAATATTTCTCTTCAAAAGTAATGGGGAACAAACGGTAGATGACGTATTCATGTCTAATGCTATGTAACCTAATAGTCAACAGGAATTTCTTAACATGGTTTTTAGCTGAATCCTTTTTGTCAAGGTCGAACTTAGGTAGGAAATTCTTTGGGCGTCTTGGCATGTCATGCTGGATCCCTGGCACAATGAATGCATCAACTAACAACCAGGGATGGTAGAGGGGAGGATTCTAGTTTGCGTTCACTCCAACCATGTTCAGAGGTTGATATACAATGATCTGATATGGGTTATTTTTGGGTTCTCTCTCAGACTCATCTCTTTCTTCGAATTTTTCCTATGACTCGTCTTTGAGAGTGTGAGGGGGCGAATTGGGAGGAGATGGCGGTCTACCTCTTGATCCACTAGATAATAAATAGGATTCAATATCAAAGTCTGAAGTCTTGGGAAAATCATAAGTATCATCAGGAACGTGATATTAAAGGGTCTCAACCGAATGGTTTTCTTGATAGGAGTCTGGGTCGATGAAACATGGGTCCGTATGTTGAAGGTCTTCCTGATTTTCAGGCAGAGAGTAGTCCAAGGGTAGTTATCTGGTATGCCTGCTAAGTTTTCTAGTTAGGGAAAGGTTGGTTCAATCACTCAAGTGTCTTACTATGGCTTCAATATATGAGATGTTTAGGACATGAGGTTGAGGGGAATAAAAGGACAGTTCAGGATGACCGGAAGTGCAGTGAGTACTGACCTGAGCTGGTGTGTTCACAACATACTCCAAAGGAAAGAAAATATGTTCAGAGAGAACTTGGTGGGAATCACTTGTCGAGGAAAAGCTTACTTGCAGGGTAGAACTGGAAGGGTTTGAGCTTATGTGTGAAACCATTCAGTTCTATGGCCTTCCTTCTAGCGCCAATTCTGTTGACGAGCCAGAATGACCCACTCAATCAGATGAGGGAAAACTCTTGATGGAAAATCCCAATTAGACCCACTCTCATTTGAGGTAGCGCTTCCGACCATATTTTGGAATGGTTACCGATCTAACTAAAATACTAACTAAATATGAATCTGAGAACCAAAGGTTCTCAGATGAATTAAAAATATAAAAATTCCAACTGACTAAAGTTAAGCTAAGTTGTATGATTATTATTCTAAGATGCAATTTCTRACTAGTTCTAAACTAACCTATCCTGATCAAGAGCAAACTGTAAGGCGAATACAGTGAGAGATGATATTAATTGCATAGAATGAATTCATGTAACAAGAAATATGGAATTTTGACCAAGAAACCGTTTGAAACCAATATAAATTGATTTAACAAATTAAGTCACTGAGTCGYTGTATTCGTAAAGGAAAACAATAACAATTGTAAGTTACAGAATATTAACCAGGAAATAATTMTAAGATTAACATTYAAAATTACAAAAAATATATGCATAAATATGAATAATCATATTCATACATATAAAATCCATTGTTTCCCAATTTGTCTTCAGTCCTTTATTCAAATAACAGTAAAAATACCAGTCTCTTCTCAAAAGAAAAAAAATCCCTTTTTATTTTACAATCATCCCATTTATAGAGGCACTATGGGACTGGGCTACACTCCTCATATTGATAACAATTGGGATACTAAAGTGATGCTCCAACTTCTATTTCCGATTGGGACATGGATATGAGTACAATGATGTGATTTACTCTACAAAATTTCAGTTACAAAAGCAATTCTTCAGGGGCACCCTGACAGTTTCGCTTTTGCGTCCATGAATTCCTTCCAACTCTTGAAGTCTTCGAGTATGGAATCTACTCAAAGTAAATGCGTCCTCTCCAGATCAGCCTCAATCTTGCACATGGGAATGATAATATTCATCCCAAGGCTCTACTCAATATGTTGCATGACATCTTCTTTCAAGGTGATGAGTTTGGAGGGTTAGATGAATCTTTTTTCGATAACCTCCACGTTAATTTCATTGGTTGCTTCGATTTATCTTTGAGCAAGTTTCCTCTTGGTGTCCACATCCTCGATGATCATATGGGTTGAGGAAGCTTTGTCAATGTCCCTCGGGGGATCCATTCCGAAAAGTGAGAGAAGATTGTTTGTTGATATCCATACCTCAGCGCTGGATACAGTGACTTGTACCTAGACCTTTAGCACTTCGGTGATCGTTGCCATGCCTATCTCCAGCAGTCGGTGATCTCAGATTCTTTTCTCGCAAGAATACGAAAGAAGGGTTTATGTAGAAGTAACTGTTGGTAGCGAATCTTGCCACTCTATGATTGTGTCATAAGCTTCTATGGCTCTTTGATACTTTTCATGGGTAGCTTTCACTTGTGAGTCAAACTTCGTCTGTTCATATCCAGTCACCAGAATTTTGTCGAGTGCACTGAATAATATTTTCTCAATATTTTTTATCTATTTGCACCCTTTGGATTTTGGATCGACCCTTTTCATTGAAATACCTCAATTATTCCAATTGTGCTTTGAGTTTCATCACCTCCAGATTTTTCGAGGTTTCAAGATGTTGCATGTCGTTAGCATGGGCCTTCTAGACCAACAATATTGACTCAATGAATTTGACCTACAAACCTTCCTCCTATGCTCATAATTTCCTTTTTATCTCCTCCTCATAGGCCTGCTTCACCTATTGGATTTCTTTTGTTTGCTCACTAGCATTATATTCTTTGATGGTCGCCTGGGTCATTTCCAGCTTTGCAATCCTAGATTTTTCGACATCTAGCGCTACGACGACATCATGGACCGATACGATGTTTACACCAGAAAAATCACTGAGTGATGAGGTTACTTGTAAAGCGTTATCCTTTACATCGGGCCCAACTTTCCATTTGATACTCCTCTTGAGCACATCCTGGCATGCTTTTAATTTTCCCCTTTTTCTTTTGCATGTCCTCTTCTCTATGGCTAAGGTCTTGTGGATATAGTAATAATCTCCAACTAAGACCAATATTCCTTCAAACCTGGTCCCTTATGAGGTGAGTGATAAGCTTCCTGGAATCGAAGCCAGGGGGTGCATTCTTCTATTGGGTTATCGACCATGTTGTTCTTAGGATCCAGGTCAATGATAACATCAACACCTACTAAAACGGTGTCTCAAACTTCTGTATTGTCGACCTTATCCTTCTTATTCCTTTCTTGGGTTTCTCCTGGTGCGGATGATGGTGGTTTACCTGTGTTTGTTTTTTCTTTCTTCCTTGTGCCAGCTTTCTGAGAGGGGGAATCTTTACTTCTACTTTTCTCCAGCGTGACCTTCTTCTCTTCGACCTCTTTCTTCTTCAACAGTTGGTACCTTACTTCGTCTTCGTCAACTTTTCTTGCCATATCAACTTCTTTATCTCTTCTCCTTTGTTCTTCTTTTCTTAGTTTTTTACTATCCTAGTGGAGGAGAGCTCGAAACTGTTCCAGCCTCAGTGTTTTGTCTTGTTCTTCATCATTTCTTAATTTTTGTTGGGATACGTCAATGGTAATCCTTTCCATCGCTTCCTCGAAACTTGGTGCACCCTGAAAAACATCCTCTTAGAACTGGGACTCATGTATGGTTTATGGTGCTAATTTGACGGTCTTCATGTGCTTATAAAACACATTCTGAGGTCATGTGATTTGGGTTCCCCAAGACAAAGGCACAACTCCTTGAGTGCTTCAACTTCCTTTTCATCTTGCTTCTTGATCTATAGAGAGTATGACCCAATCTAGATTGGGAAAATTGACCAATATTTTTTTGTTCTTTTCTAAAAGGTAGGCAGTGGCTCCCTTTTCAATAGTCTGGTATGCAATCTCCCTGGACAACAACTTATCAGACACATACTCGGGTAGCAAGTGTGGCACTCCCATGGCCCCATAGATATGAATGTAAGTGTAGTATTTCTTCACATACCAATCCCCGATGACCTTTAAACCTATGAGAGCCCATGCAGAGATCCTATGTGGGAAAAGACTGAAGTTGGCCTTATGTAAGGGGGCCAAGAAGTAATCACATATATCATAGAAAAACCTCTTGCAATTGACCTCCCACAGTTGAGAACAATAGAAATGAATTGGGCCTTTGTCCAGAGTCCAGGCCCAGTTGAATGCTGGGAATGAGTTTACTACACACACAACGTCTATTAGATATGTTGACATGTAGAAACCGAGATTCTTCATGCTCTTGGGGTCCTAGCTGCGTTGTGCGATGTTGAATGAGAGAATGGTTGCCCAATTGAACACTTGGCCATTCTAGGCTATCTTATAAGCCATAGGGAAGAATTCCATCCTAAAATGGGTGCTACTCTTCATGTCATAGAGCTGACAGATCATGGTATTTAGCACCCTGTAGGGAATTTTAAAATACCGTGATGGAACATATCTTTCACCATTTTTCGCCGATCATTCTTTATCATAGAACCAGTCTTCCATGAGGGTCTCAAAGTTCCCATGGTCGACTCTGAATTGTTTGAGAAAAGAGTCATTCAGGGCCACTATCGATTATGGGGGTTGATACCTAAGCCTGATGCCATCCTCTTGAGTGAGGCGATCGGGAGACCTGAAGCATTGAGTATTAAACCTCTATCCTTTTGCAAATTGTTACACATCGAAATTACTCACTTCGATAGTGTCACAAGTGTCATCATTATAAGTGTCACAAGTGTCGCATTTTTCTCACAAGTGTCGCAAGTGTCAAGGAAAGCATACTGCCATGATGCCTATGTCGTGCCTATAACGACATGAGAAGGACACTTGAAACACCTCAAACATTTGATTTGGAAGAGGAGAAATGAGTCAACAGGCTTATGAACCTCTTGCCATCTGAAAGCACCCAAAAAACTAAGTTTTTGGAGGGGAGCGCTCCCCTATACCTCTCTCAGCAGTGCTGGCGCCCCCCTATAAGCTATCAGGGAGCGTTATAACACTCATTTTCCCTTTTGCAAGAGTGCTCCTACCCTCAGGAGTGTTGCCGCTCCCCTATGCATTACTAGGGAGCATTATAACGCTCTGAGTGCCCTTTTGAGGGAGCGCTACCTATTCTGGGCAGCAGTTGATTTGTTGAGAAGAATGGGGGAAGGATCTTTTCACTCTTAAAAGGTAGTTGGATTCAAATCCTCAATCAATCCATGATCTTAGGGCATATCAGTAACTGAAGGAGGAAAATCCTCAACTCACCCCAAATATATCTCAAGTTGTTGAGCCTCTCCAAGGCTATATAAGCAAACTTTCTCATGGTGAAAAGGGGACCTGGATGAAGAATGATACCAAACTTATGATCTCATAAGTGATATTTGGAGAAGGGATGAGAAGCATGAAACCTATGATCTCATAGGGAAAACACAATGAAGTGGAGGCTAATCAGTGAAGCTATCATCATTCTGATCGTGGAGCTTTTGAGCAAGGGTTAGACAAGGAGGACTTGACGAAACTATCGCATTCCATCTACGGCTGTAAGTAATGTTTTGTCCTCATTAATATGATTTTCTTGGCCTATTTCTTTCTAATTCGTGTTGGATATCACATGAATTTGTCTCTAAGTAGATAGGTCTATTTCGGACTAATCTTGATAGAGTAAGAAGGTGGTTGTACTTTTGTTTGTCTACAGGGATCATCGAGGAGCGAAAGATTGGAGCTCAACTCGGAGCGTGCAGGGACAAACACCTGTAAAAGGTACGTCTTTCCTCCTTCCTCTTCATGCATTAGTTTGTGTAGGTCTAAAAGGAAKTCAGTGACCATGATAAGCACTTTCTGTCTTAGAGTTAAGAGTCTAGCTCTTTGAGGAGATCTACTTGTCCRCAGGAAGATTTTCCTTCAACACAGATATGAAAAACAYCATTTGGCTACGTCATTGTAAGGAAAACGCTCGGGGCGAGTGAMTACTGTATGAATTCCTCTCTTCTTGATATTTCTATATGCCTTAATGTCTAGATCATCAGAAGGAAATATTTCATTCTTGAACATGTCTAGGATCTCAACGTAACTGAGGTAGTGTTTTGTCCCATCATGGTTGTTGGTGTCAGAGATAGTGTATGACTCTAAGATGGAAACTAGAATAAGAGTTCTAGAGGTCTGGGATTTTCCTTTTCTAGTGACCATCCTGAGCATCTCTTCACCTGCACAAATGAACAAACTATAGTTAATAGAGTCCCCTCAGGCTTGAAATAACAACATTAGAAAAATAGTATCATACTTGTTTAAAGGCCAGGAGTGATAGTCAATCAAGCAGAGATAACAAAGAATTGAAGATTCATTTTTCTTTTTTCCTTTACGGTCCAGTGACAAAGAATACAAGTCTTGCTTCCCTTTTTTAAAAAAAATCCGTCAATTCCCTCCTAACCATACACAACCAATGAAAATTGTGATACAACTTGGACTCGATCAGGGGAGTATGTAGAGAGTAAATGTGCCTGCAGGTGATTGGCGGTTATAGTCATTAAGGCGCGAGAAAATTCGAAAAAATGGGGGGGGGACTATGAAGTTGTCGTTGTCGGCAGTCGATGAGGACGAGAGGTGTGGATGTGGGTGAGAAACAAACTCCGATGATGATAA
>JASDQU010241623.1:228007-246573 GCA_032191745.1 Picea mariana | reverse complement strand
GAAACATGTTTGACAATTGGTTTGGAAAGTTATTTTTTATTGATGTCAACCCTTGGTGAAGTTCAGTATCCCTAGAGATTTGGTTGATATTGATGGTGAGTTAGTTATCATTGATAGAGTGGTTGATATCGACAGATGTGATGGGTGAATTTGATGAAGTCTACATGAAGCCCAAAAGGTGTGGTTATGGGACCCAAAGTTGGTTGAGGAATATGGGCATGAATAGTCCTTTTTGTGTCATTTCCTATGATAGGCAGTACACAACGTGGTTCCTCACGGTTGAGCAGTTATGAGGTCATGAAGTTGGAAGCCCCAAAGATGAGTTAAGTATCCCGTAATTGGTTACAATATGGGTTAAGAAGCCCCTAATTGGTTTCAAGTCATTAATGAAAGGGTAAATTGGTTATAACAAGAAAGTTCAAGAAGCCCTAAAGTTAAGGAAAGAGGTTACTTCAAAAAAGTATATATACACCTCAAGAAGTCACTCATAAGCACATTCACACACAAATTATATTGAGTATATTCTACTTGAGTAAGTTATTCTTATATGAGGTAACCAAAGATTTATGAGGAGAATTTAAGAAGGAAGATGAAGTAAAGAACAGAGAAATTCCAAGGGAGGATGAAGTCTTGTGATGATGTGTGGTAAGGTATGTTATTTAAAGGTCATCTTACCATTTTATCTACAAATGTTGATTCTAGAATGATTCAGATAGAAAAAATTGGCGAAGGTTGAGAAGACATGTCAAGGTGCCTATGGAAACTATTTAAGATTATGGGTCTTTTTATTTTATGATATACGCTATGTGGAAAGTAGGGTTTTTGGCAAGTCTTGAAACTAGTCTCAAACAGGTGCTCTAGGTTAAATAGTCATAACTGCTTCATATAGGATCCAAATTCCATTCAACCAAATGCATTGGATATATTATAGTACATAGTATGTTGTGTATGATTTTCAGTTCTAGATATCGAATATTTCATGCATGACATGCTCTACAAGTTCACTCCCTAGAATAAGCTAGAATTCAACAAGGTCTGGCATTTTTTATATAGCTCCTTTTATGGGATGTTCCAAGCAAGGATATCTGAGGATAATTTCAGAGGTAAGATGAAGTAAAGAAGGGAGAAAATCAAAGGGAGGATGAAATCTTGTGATGATGTGTTCAAGGGTATGTTATTTAAAGGTCATCTTACCATTTTCTCTATAATGTTCCTTCTAAAATGATTCAGATAGAAAAAATTGTTGAAGGTTGAGAAGACATGTCAAGGTACCTATGGTAAACATTTAAGATTTTGGGTCTTTTTATTTTATGATATACACTCTGTGGAAAGTAGGGTTTTGGGCTAGTCCTAAAACTAGTCTCAAACATGTGTTCCGGGTAAAATAGTCATCATTTCTTCATATAGGATCCAAATTTTGTTCAACCAAATGCATTGGATATATTACGTTACATAGTATGTTGTGTATCATTTTCATGTCTATATATTAAATATTCTGCGTGTGACATGCTCTGCAAGTTCACTCCCTAGAATAAGCTGAAATTCAGCAAGGTCTGGAATTTTTTATATATCTCCTTTTCTGGGATGTTCCAAGTAGTTAAACTTGGAGAAATTTCAAAGATGATATTTAATAATATTGGGTACAAGTTTCATACCTTTATTCATTATAGGTATGGAGTTGTTCTTGTTGAAATTTAGGGTTTGTGACTAATCCAAAAGCTAGTCCTGTGAACAATGAGACTAAGGTAAATTTTGATGAATATGTTATTCTCTTGTTGTTGAAGTTGAGGAAGGTATGCAAGTATGTGATCACATACACTAGGTATGTTACAGAGTTATAGGTATTTTTATATGCATGTTTTGAGGGTTACATCTTGATGATGATATGGTGCATTGTCAGAGGCACTTGTTGGTGATCTTGGTACATGCTTTGGTACTTTGTTGAGGCAATTCATTATTGATATCTTATGGTACATGGTATATGGGATTATTGAAACATATCATGGGTGATAAAGTATATGGTTGAGGCACATGTCATGGTACATTATTTATGGTACATGGTTGATGGTATGGTACAAGTTTGATGTATGATATGTTACATGGTTGATACATGGTATGGTACACTTTTTGGTGCATGATTGATGCACAGTTTGGTACATGGTACAAGTATTTATGTACATGGTTTATATATGGTATGGTACAGGTTTTGCACATTGTATGGTATAGGTTCATTACATGGTTGAGATACATATATTGTGATGATATGTTTGTGATCTTGGTACATGCTTGGTAGAGGTATGTTTTGGTGATTTTTGAGAATTTAGTTGAGAGGTTTTCTTGGTGATTGAGGATTTGGTTTTGTATCAGTGAGAGTGATAGGTTGGTGAAATTGATAGGTTGGTGATAGTGATAGGTTGGATACAATGATGGGTTGACAGGATACAAGTTTTTTTGACAGTGGAAGTGACAGTGACAGTGGCAGTGACAATGGCAGTGATTGTGGTAGTGACAGTTTGGTATACACTTGTATTTCAGGGCGGCATAATGGGGAAAGGAAATAGGACATAGTTCCTTTTAATACCAATCGGTAACATAACCAAGCACCCACAGGCTGGGCACGCTACTCAAAAATATCAATACTAAACTGATTTCAAATTTTGATAGCAATTAATTAATAAAAAAACATGAAAGAACTTCATAAAAACACATGCAATATAATCAAGATTTATGCTACATCATAAAATAATGTTAAAACATGCCATGCACAACAATAACCAACAAGAATGCATATTATAAAATATGAATCTCAGAGAAAATAATTAATACACAACAAAAATAAATATATAAGCATAGAAACATGTGATAGAGAGAACTTATCTCAATCAAAACATTCACCAACTAGCTACATACCAAGGATGTTCCACCCAACCATAGATACTATTATTCCAAGTCTCAAAAACATGTCACTCCAGAGCCAAGGATATGAATCCACAAGGATGGTTCCAAGGTGTCACTCAAATTCCCAAACTAGTCAGCACTTGATCTCTCATAGGTTCCTCAACACACAACAATCCAAAGCACACCAACTCTCTTCTCTCCATCCTACACAATCCAAAAGAATGGAGCCCCCTTCTCTACCATGCAATCCCTCATTTTTTCCACCTCCTTCCATGGATCCAGTGCATCTGGTAAAGAATATCCATGCTGGGACTCTCAGGATTCACAACTGTGAATAAAATTTAGTACATGCCAATTCATCTCAGACATGCATGCATTAATTCATGGCTAGAATACACCAAAAGTCACTACAGCCAACCAACAATGTATTCTCTCCCACCCATTAATTTTTCCTTTCCTCCACCAAGATCAAGGAGGAATGAAAAATAATGAATGAGTGAAAGTGTGAATGGAGAGAAAAGAATGAAGAGTATGAACAATGAACAATGAATGAACCCCCAAACATCCCAAATATGGGTTTGTATAATTACTTATAAATCGACAACCATGTGGCCTTTCCCGAAGAAGCACATGTAACCACATCTCTCTATTAAAAAAATTGTGGGTAAATAAAATATTATAAAACGAATTATCCCCTTAATCCCCCACTGATCTGGGTGGATATTGGTGGCCACCCACCTATTCCAACTAGATCCTTGTGTCTTTTTTTGTTCAACACGTCTTTTTGTAATACTATATAATTGTGAGTTCTACACTTTTGGGGTTGTCTGAAGCCTCACACATTATCCAGGTGGATATGGGTGGCCTCTCGGCTAATCCAACTGGTTTATTTTGTATGTTTTCATGTCAACACATCTTGTTGTACTTTCAAGGATGTTTTGGGGCCCTAAATGTTTTTTTTTTGGCTCACCATAGTCAGAATGTAGATGGAGTCACATTATGACGATGAAATGTGTATTTCTCTTAAAGATGTTTCCAACTGGCTATCAAACACCTAAAATGGAGGTCGTATGCAAATTTATGACCCTAGGAAGTTGAGGTACCAAATTACACCAACTTACCCATAGGGCCCACATGACTTTTGGCGTTTCACCTTCTAGGGTTAGGTTTTTGGATGTCTAGGGTTTTTTCATTCATGAGTAATATGAAAAGGGCCTATGGAGACTCATTTTAATTGATTATGTTCAGATGGATGCGCATAGCATCCACATCTATTCTCAGAGATAGCTAACACCATTCGAGCAAGTTTTATTTTTACAGTTTCAACCTATTTCATTATTCAATAGAACATATTGTTCATTGGATACTTGTGTTATTATTCATATCTCTATTTTTATTTTATCCAGTCTGTTAATCAGTTCGTTCCTCTCCTAAATCCAGATCAGTGGTATCAGAGCGGTCTTCTCTTCATTTATTTTTCTTCATGTATGTCCCCAACAAGGTCTGGGTACAAGAAGTTGGGACTCGAACCCATTGAGACATTACCATATCGGTCGCACCGAGCCCGAGAACAACCCATTAGAGATGAAAATAAATATGATGGAGTAGGAGATCCTATTAAAATGTTGCTTGAGGAAGCCCTTGTGCGACAAAGGAACGAAATGATGGACAACTTTGCACAGATCCTTCGATGACTGCCCACGGGAGAAGAATCTTCATCAAGCGACCATGCAACCCCCTTCAAGGTACAGGTAAATTTTGATATTGAATTATTTGAAGGACTGATAGATGCAGATGTTGTAGATAAATGGTTGAATCTGCTCGAAGGATATTTTTCGGTCCATAATTTTTTCGATAGGGAAAAGATCACTTTTGCACTCCTCAAGGTTGTTCCCCATGTGAAAGACTAGTGGGATACTTACTCTGAGAAAAGGGCCATGGAGGAATATGCAATTTTTGTGGTGGCCACTACATGGGATTCCTTCTGGGATGCCATTAAAGAACAATACTACCCTGTTGGAAGCTACGAGGACTAGTACACCAGATGGACCACCCTAAGTCAAGAAAGGGACCAGACAGTACTAGAATTCACCATTATTTTCCATACATAATACCATGACTATTTTCATCGATACATTAAAACAAGAAAGGATTTCCTGGACATCGCCTTGTTGGGAACGACTTATAGATACGTTGTCAAGATCAAGCAGAAATTTAAGAAAAAAGACGAGAGTTTGGATCTGCAAACCCCTCACAACCAAAGTAGGGAAAAGGCAGGCCAAACCCACACAACAAAGGAACAAGTCAAGATGGCCACCCTCAGGTCAATCCATCCAAGCCGCAACACAAGAAGGGAAACGAAAAGACGAAGAAGGACACAGAAAAATGGTGTGAGTACCATAAAATTCCTTCACACAAAACTGACGAATGTCGCTCCAAAAAGTCCCTCGTGGCTGAGATAAAGGCTTCCAAGTCATAGGTCGATTTTGATTCTGAGTTAAATCATGAAGGAGGGAAGCAAATTATTGATGATGAACCCAGTGGCATGGTCTCTACCACCAAAGTCCGGCCAAGAGAACTAGAAGAACTAGAGGAAGGGGAACACCTCTTTCACTTGCAGATGTGGGTCAAGGGGGATCCAATTCATTTCATTGTCGACAATGGTAGTCATAAGAACCTGATTTTAGCAGAGGTCATCAAGAGGCTGGACCTACCAATTACACCACACCCACAACCCTACGCCATTGGCTAGCTTTTTCAAGGAAGAGATCTTTGCGTCAGCCAAAAATGTCATCTTCCCTACGACATCAAGCCTTTCAGAGATGAGGTACTGTGTGATATTTTTCCCCTTGAAGTTTATGATGTTCTTTTAGGACAATCATATTTGTGGAAATGTCATGTTGTGTATGATTATAGACCCCACAATGTTATTATTACTTTGGGTAAACAATTGTACATGATCCCAGAGGTGGCACCGCCTACTGCTATTTATTTAATCTATGATAAGAAATGCAGTAAGGTCATTTCATAGAATGGGAAGTTCATATTATTTGTGATCCATTATCACAGTAAGCAGAAGGTCTCTTCCACATTCATGGCCTCTACACAACACCTCTCTTTGCAGCAGAATAAAGTGGATGGGATCGTGGAAGAATACAGAGACATATTCACCTCACCTACAGGGGTACCAACACACTGCCAAGTCAATCATCCCATTGATCTGACCCCAATGCCCCTCTACCTAATGGGCCACTCTATCGGGCCTCACTGATGGAGAATGACAAAATCAGGCATCAGATCTAAGAGCTTCTTCAAAAGGGGCACATCAAACCCAATTCCTCCCCTTGCAGAAGCCCGATTGTATTGGTGCAGAAGAAGGACAGGACTTGGTGACTCTGCATTGATTATAGATCCTTAAACAAAATCACAGTCAGGAACCACTACCCCATTCCCGGGATTGATGACCTTCTTGACCAACTCAAGGGGGAAAATTTCTTCAACAATATTGACCTTAAGTCTGGATACCACCAGGTTCCCATAGAACCAACTGATGTTTGGAAGACAACCTTCAAGTCTAAACAAGGTCTCTACAAATGGCTAGTCATTCCCTTTGTCTTAAAAAATGCACCAACCATTTTCATGAGGTTGATGGATGATGTATTGAGACCTTTCACCAACTCCTTTGTGGTATTATATTTGGAAGACATCCTCATCTTTAGTACAAAGTGGGAGAAGAACATGCAACATATTCAACAAGTTTTGAGCACTCTGCAACATCACAAACTTTATGCCAACTTAGAAAAATGCCCTTTTGGCATGAAAAGGGTCCAATACCTGGGCTACATTGTTGATGAGAATGGGGTACATGTTGATCTAGCTAAGATAGAAGTCATCTGTGACTGGCCAACCCCGACCACACTGATCAAGCTTCAGAGCTTCTTTGGTCTAGCCAATTTCTACTGATGGTTCATTTTGGGATTCTCCCATATTGCATGGGCCCTTATCCAGGTGACCAAGGGCAGTGGTAGGGCCAATTTCATATGGGGGAAGGAGCAGAAATGAGCATTCAATGATCTAAAACATCGCTTATGCTCATATCCACTACTCTCCTTGCCTGATCTACAACACTCATTCAATATTGAGACTAATGCATCTAACTATGTTTTGGGCGCAGTTCTCACTCAACATGGGAATCCAATGGCATACCATAGTGAGACACTCTCCGATACTGTCCGAAAATACCCCACCTATGAAAAGGAAATGTATTCCAATGGACAGCCTCTCGTTAATGGAAACATTACATTCTAGGGAAAGAGACGATCATACACACTGATCACAAGCCTCTGCAGTTCATACAGACACAGGGGAAATTGTAGAATGAACACCATCATAAGTGGTCCACCTACCTGTAACAATTCCATATCAACATCAAGTATAAGACAACTATCTCCAATCGTGTCGCCAACTACCTCAATCAGCCTCCTGTGGCTTCACTCACCACTGTGCTCTAGTCCTGTGGACATGAAGCATCGCAGTGGCCCCAAATTTATCAACATGATCCAGACTTCACCACCATATATCATCTCTTGGGTACAAGTGTCACTGTCAATGATTTTCACATTCAAGATGGACTCTTATGCCACCTAGTCCATCTCTGTGTTCCTACAAGCGAGCATGAAAAGTTTATTTGGGAAGCCCACTATAGTCAGGTGGCATGATAGTTTGGCATAGAGAAAACTTTGGTCATTCTTTAGAAACATTTTTATTGTCCAAAACTTCGACAGGACTCCAACAAGTATATCAGATCTTGCACTGTCTGTGTCATTGCCAATCCAGCCATCAAGAATAAAGGATTATACACCCCACTTCCTATTCTCGAGAAGCCGTGGGAATCCATCTCAATGGATTACATGTTTTCTTTATTGTCCACCAAGCATGAGAATGACTGCATGTTTGTGGTTGTTGATCAGTTTTCAAAAATGTCCATCCTCACAGCCTGTAAGAAGAATTTCACAATGATAGAGACTACCGAGATTTTCTTCGACCAAGTTTGGGTCCACTTTGGGATACCACAAACCATCATCTCCAATTGATACATCAGGTTCCTCGACACCTTTTGGTTGAGTCTTTGGTCTCTGTTGGACACCAAGATCAAAAAATCCACTTCTTTCCACCCCCAAATCGATGGCAAAACTGAGGTCGTCAATCGGATGAATGTGCACATCCTGTGCATGTAAAATTATAAGCATCCCCATACATGGGACGAGATTCTACCATATGTCCAACATAGCAAAAACAAGGCTCTCCATAGTTCCATCGACCATAGCCAATTTTAGGTGGGTCTGGGATTCCAACCCTTGGGACCCATTGATGTTGTACTTCCTCTTGCCACTACACAGATAGACTCTTCCCCTGATCAGTCTGTGATCGGCAAAGCCACTGGATTCGTTGAACAGATTCAACACATCCACCAACAGGTCTAGGAGATTTTGTAGAAATCCAATGTTAAGTACAAGTAGCTCCATGATCAACACAGGGTACCACACCAGTTTCAGGTTGGTGAAAAAGTATGGTTACATTTGCAGAAGGAGCGTCTCCCCGGGCCCCATCAGAAGCTTTGCCCACTTCATTATGGGCCTTACACTATCACCAAGGCTGAGGGTAGAAATTATTTTGAGCTCAACACTCCACCCTTCCTTGGTTTGCATCCAATATTCAATGTGGACCTCCTTCGACCATATTTTCCATCGTTATTGGACACCTATGAGATCATTGAACAACTAATGCCAACAGAGCTCAACCCTGACTGCATGGAAAAAGAATCCATCGATTGGATTGTGGACACACAGGTCAAGGGTACTTGCCAGCAGCAAATCCATCTTTATCGGATTGTCAAGGCAGGGAAAATCCTACACCAAGGCAATTGGCTCATCCGGGGTCAAATCCAGCAGAATTTTCCTCACCTTATGGGGTAACTCAACACAATGGAGACCATTGCTTCCTAAGGGGTGAGGATTGATCCAGGTGGATATTGGTGGCCACCCACCTATTCCAACTGGTTCCTCATGTTCATTTTTGTTCAACACGTCTTTCTATACTTCTTTATAATTGTGATTTCTAGACTTTTGGGCCTGTCTGAAGCCTCACACATTCTCCAGGTGGATATGGGTGGCCTCTCGCCTAATCCAATTGGATTATTTTGTATGTTTTCACGTCATCACATCTTGTTGTACTTTCAGAGATGTTTTGGGACCCTAAACATTGTTTTTTTTTTCTCGCCTCAGTCGGAATGTAGAAAAATTCATAGTCTGATGGTGGAATGTGTAGTTCTCTAACCCTAGTAAGTTGAGGTACCAAATTACACCAACTTACCCATAGGGCCCACATGAATTTTGGCGTTTCACCTTTTAGGGTTAGGTTTTTGGATGTCTAGGGTTTTGGCATTCATGTGTAATATGAAAAGGGCCTATGGAGCCTCATTGTAATCGATTTTTCTCAGATGGATGTGCGTAGCAGCCACATATCTTCTCAGAGATAGCTACCACCATTCGAGCAAGTTTCATTTCTACAGTTTTATAGTTTCAACCTATTTCATTATTCAATAGAAGATATTGTTCACTGGATATTTGTGTTATTATTCCTATCTCTCTGATTATTGTATTCAATCTGTTAATTGTTCATTATTCTCCTAAATCTGGATCACCCACCCTCATGGAATCATATCCCTCTATAACTCTTGTCCTTGTTCATCGTATTTTATTATTAATAATGATCAAAACATTGCATCTCCTAGGTACGCTGGCCTATTTAATTATTTGGGCACTTCTGTCTTTCATCAAATAAAACAAATACAATATTTAACATGGGGACTCAAAACGGGGGTATTACATTACCCTCCCCCTTATTTTGGCACAATCCTCAGTGCATATAAAAAATGGAAATCAAAATTTCAAAATTTATTCAAAAGGTCGCGCGTACTTTTCCTACATGACATCTTCATGCTCCCAAGTAGAATCCTCATGACCATAGTAGGCCCATTGAACTTTTACCATCTCTATACCTCAATTCTAGAGCATTTTGACATTTCTATCTAATATGTGCACTGACTGGACCTGAAGTCCTCCCTCTAGCTCTACTTGAATCCAATTCCAATTAATAACATGGTTAGGATCATGTATACACCTTTTCAGCAAAGAGACATGAAATACATTATGCACATTCATTGAAGCAGAAAATGCAATCATGTACGCAACTAGCCCTATTATGTCTAAGATATCAAAAGGACCACAAAATATGGTTGCTAGCTTTGTACAACTTCCCAACTTCGATGAGTTCTTCTTGGGATTCAATTTTAAAAGAGCATGCTCCCCCACTTTAAATTCTCTAGTTGTCATATTCTTATCTGCATAAATTTTCTGTCTATCTTGAGTTTCCTTTAAATTCTTCTTAATTCTATCCAACTAGTCTTAAATATCCTTGAGCAATTCTAGCCCAAGTACTACTTTGTTTGCTAGGTTTTCCCAACTCATTGAAGTATTGCATTTTCTACCATACAAATCTTCAAATGGGATCATCTTTAATGAAGCTTGATACCCATTATTATAATAAAACTCAACCAAATGCAAGTAATATTCCCACTTAGATGGTCTATCCATCACACACATTCTCATCATGTCTTCAATCACTTGGTTGACTCTCTTTGTATTCCCATGTGTGTTAAGTACCTAAATAGATCTACAAATATAGTTCAACAATAAACCAATAATAAACACCAAACCATTCACAAAAATACTGAACAAAATAAATAGAGAAACCATTGAGGTAGGGTAACACCATATATTAATCCTTAAAGAAGGACAAAACTCCTCAACCAATGTTTGATACATTCACAATATTCTTCACTATGCTCCAATACATTGCTTACACTTCTTTATATAGCATTTTTTTTTATCTTCTAGGAACATTCTAGAGAAGGAATCTTCTAAAAAGCCTATTTATTATATCTAACTACCATATTGGGCCTTATTTAATAATATAGTGGACTGATTCCACCTTACATTGAATGGCCTCCACTAATAGTACGTAACCACATTCCCATTGGGTACCTCCCTAGGTACCCTATATTACCTCCCTAGGTATACTACAATCTGAATGTGGATGGTATGTTGTGATAAAATTCAGATTTATACCAAATCCTTTAAACAATCCCCTCTAGAAACTTGAAGTAAACTTTCTATCTCTGTTTGAGACAATTGCCTTGGGTATCCCATGCAACCTAGAAATTTCCCTCATGTAAATTTCTGCAATATTAGTTGTTGTATGAGTCATTTTCATAGGAACAAAATGAACAAACTTTGTCAATTTATCCACAACTACCATTATGGAATCATGTTGTCTTTTTTTCCTAGGAAATTTAGTTATAAAATCAATGGTTACCACTTTCCATTTCCTCTCTAGAATTGGCAATGGCTGAAGAAAACCCGTTGGGTGTCTATGCTCAACTTTTACTCTTTGACATTACATACATCTGACAATGTAATGAGAAACATCCTTCAACATTCCAGGCTGAATTAATTGGCTTCTTATTATTGCAATTGTTTTCTGGTAACTGGGATGTCCAACATATGGAATATTATGCATTTATTTTAACACCAAATTCCTAAGTTCTTCGAAACTAGGAACATCAATTATATTCTTATGAATAAGTAATCCGTGTTCCTTAATCTCATACTCTTTAATTTTCTATTGTACATCTTCTTGTTGTAAAATTTATTTTACCTCTAGGTAATGTTGATCTATAACAACAACATATAAAATATTTCTCTTTAAATATGCTGATGCATACTAACATTTGTAGCATGCCCGAGATGTAATCTTCTTCTGAGTGCATCAACAACTTTGTTTTTTTTCTCTTGATATGCTTGATGTCAAAATCATACTCACTTAAAAATCCGAGCCATGTTTTTTTCCTGGCATTCAAAGTTGGTTGTTCAAAATGATATTTCAGGCCACTATGGTCTATCCTTAATTCAAATAGTTTTCCCCTGAGATAATGTCTCCACATCATCAATGCATGAACTATGGAAGAAAACTCCAAATCATGTGTGGCATAATTCCTCTCATGTTCTTTAAGTTTTATGGACTCATAATCAATGGCATGCCCATTTTGAGTGAGGACTCCAACAAGTCCTTCCTTACATGCATCTGTACATACCAAAAAATTCTCATTGGGTCAACAATCTTTAAAATAGGTGCACCTGTAAGAAATTCTTTCAACAAATTAAAGTTATCTTCACACACAGTTGTCCATTCAAATTTAATTCCCTTCTTTTGCAAAGAATTGATGGGGTGAGAACTCTTAGAGAACCCTCCTATAAACCTCCTATAGTATCCGGCTAATCCCATAAAAGATCTGATTTCTGAAACATTCCTAGGTGTTGGCCATCCTCTAATGGTTTAAATATTTTATAGATCTACTGTTATACCTTGTTCTGAAATAATATGCCACAAATAATGGATTTTTTCTTGGTAAAAAGAACACTTACTAAGTTTGGCATAAATTTGATGTTTCCTCAGCACTTGCAACACCATCCTCAAGTGATGTTTGTTATCTTCCTCAGAATTAGAATAAATAAGTATGTCATTCAATAACACAATGACAAACTTATCCAGATAATTTCTTAATATGCCATTCATTAAGCACATAAAGATAGTTGATGCATTGGTCAGTCCAAATGGCACCACTACAAACTCATAATGTCCATGCCTAGTTCTGAACATTGACTTATTGATGTCCTCTTCCTTGATTCTTACCTAGTGTTATCTGGATCTTAATTTTATCTTTGAAAATATATTTTCCCATCTTAGCTGATCAAAGAGGACATCAATTATAGGTAGAGGGTATTTTTTCTTCACAATGGCTTTATTTAGTTATCTAAAGTCTATGTAGAACCTCAATATTCCATCCTTCTTTTTGACAAAGATCATTGGTGCTCCCCAAGGTGAAACACTTGGATGTATATACCCTTTCTTCAAAAACTCTTCCAGCTCATTTGTAATTATTTTAACTCTGATGTACTCATTCTGTAAGGTGTTTTTGATATTGAGGCATCTGCTGGTACTAAATCAATAGAGAAATATATCTCCCTCTTTGGTGGCAATCCTGGTATTTCTTGGAATATATCTTCAAACTCCTGCAATAATGAGAAATATTCAAGGCTTGGCCCTTTTGTATTTTCTATCTCCTCCACATGAGTTGCATACAATTGACATCCTTTCCTGAAACATGTCTTCAACTGTAAGGATGAAATCTCCCTTGTGGAGATGGGTCTTGGAATTCCTTTCATAGTGCTATTTTTTCCTTCTTCATAAAGACATGTAAAGGTATTTTTATGACATTCTAGGACACCAAGGTGTTTTTCCAACCAATCCATTACAATTAGGATATCGTAATATCCTAATAGTATGATATTCATATCATCATTAGTACTCACTCCATTCAGATTTATTGAAAAACCTCTGAGAGCCTCATTGATCATTATTTTGGTTCCAGTGTCTAGGTAAACCAAACTTGACTTCCTAATCTAACTTTTCTCCAAATGTAATATATCCACTACTTTAGGGTCAATGTAATAATGACTTGCTCCTGAATCAATTAAAATAGCAATAGGTTGATTAATTATCTTACCTTCCACTTCGATCATATTGGATTGGTACTCTAGTTTTTGATCTTCTAAGGATGCATATATATTTCCCATGTCCTCCACTTTTATAGCCTCTTGGATGTTGTACATGGTCTTCGCTTTATCTTCTCTTTGAGGGAAATTCTTGTATATGTGGTTTTATTTCCACCCCAAACGTTGGATTGGTGGCCTTCCTCTTTTCCCCAAGGAATATTCTTTCTTAGATTCATCTTTAGCAGACTGATCTTGGTGATTTTTATTAGGGATGTTTATGTTGAAGGGAGGTTTGAATCCCTTCCTTCTCTAATAAAAATTATCCTTTTTCTTATCCTTCCAATATTTTTGCATGGATTATGTTCCCTTTCCTTTCCCATATAGGTAATTATCTTTCCTAATTCTCTCTATCAAAGTCCTAGGCTCATCATATTGAATATTTTCCTTCTAAAATTATGCAAGTCCACTTAAAAACCTTTGTATATTCACTTGTTCATTCTTGATAAATCCTACATACTTCAACAATCCCAATAACTTCTTCTCATACTCTATCATGGTCATGCTTCCAAACCGGAGTTCAAAGAAATCCTGCATCTTCTTCTCATAGAATTTCTTTAAAAGGTACTCCTTCTGAAAATATTTCTTGAATTTCTTCCAAGTGATCCTGCTCTCATTTATGTGTTGAACTTGCTTAAGTTGATCCCACCACATAACATATTTTCCATGTAAATGGTAAGTGGAAATTCTAGCTTGTAGGTTTGATGAGTAGTTATGAAACTGAAAATACCTCCTGAGTCCAAGCATCCATGCTTCATCATCATCTTCCCTTTCTCTTTCACCATCGAAGTATGGTGGCTTAAGTTTCATCATCTCTCCTTGAAAACTATCCAAATCATGTCTTCTTCTTTGGTGTCTAACAATAGACACTTCTGGACTGCTTATGGAGTCTTCAGATGCATAAAATTTCTTCGCTGAGTAAGGTGGTGAGTGATGTTTATGAGTTTTTGATGCAGAAGCATCACCAACTCATCAAGCGAGCCAGCACATTAAGCGGAGATCAACTGGATAAACAAACACAAATTTTTGAAGTGCTTTGGGATTGTAGCGCAAGTCTTTAATGAACCATTTATGAAGGCGCATTTGTATAATGTATTGGACCTTGAGCCTTTAAGCTCTCATCCTTTGGTAGATAGGAGGCATTTAATCTAGTTAATGCTGGTAGATAGGATTTTAAGTCTAGATTTGATAGTTTAGAGTCCGAGAGGGAAACGGGATATAGACACCCTCATTGTATCATTGTAATAGTAGTATGAGTAAGTAGATCAAGCAGAGAATAGTGTATGTATAACACCCATGTATAGGCATTTGAATTAATAGAGAGAAGCTTTGATTCAAACTCATGGTTTGTGTTGTTTTCTCTGTGTATTGATGTTATGCTCATGAATGTTTGCTTTCCTATCATGCATTTGTTTTTATATGCTGTGCATGTGATTTCATGTTTCAACTGAAGTTTGAGGGGGAGATGGAATGAGTTTCAATTGTTTCTCTATCTGAGCCAGGAGATTCCTGCAAGGTGTGCAGTCAAAATTCATCTGCAAGGAGTGCGTTAATGAAGGCTCAGGGAGTTTAACTTTTGTTCTCATTCAACCAGAAGTGGATTTGGGTCGTTGAAGCCATGCAAGGAGTGCGCAGGCTGAAGAAGAAGTCTCAGTTGTGAATCTAAGCAAAGGAAATCAAAGACTGTTGCTGCAAGAGTGCGCAGAGTCGGAAGGATTCAACGCTTGGAAAGTTGTTGAATGTTGAGCGCAAGGAGTGCGCGCAAGTTCCTTTGAAAGAATCAAAGTGGAAAAGATCTGAAGGTATAGCACCCTCGTGACATCGTTAACGTAGAGCACAGGAGTTTTTTCCGAGGAAGGTTCGGGTAAGAATTGCAAGTGCAGGTGTCAGAGGACAAGTTCTGAGAAGGGATACTTAGCCATTCTCAAGAAATATTCAAGGAGGAGAAATCGACGGTCAGGATTCGCAGAGGAAAGTTGCAAAATCCCGTCAGTCGTTAGATCTCGAGAAGTTGCACTGGGGTTAAGCCCTAGTGTGCAGAGGAAGAGTCCCGGAGAAGTCATCGGGATATCAGAGTCATCGGGGTTTTGTTAAGGCAGGGAATCGAGGCCTTGTGGTTCTTGAAATCCCGAGAAAGGATCCTAGCCATTGATCTCAGCAGGACACACATCAGACATCAGGAGGAGAGTCGGGATTCAGTTCGTCAGAGAATTGGGGTTTTTGAAGACATAGAAATCTTGCATGTAGGAATCACGATACGCGATTTCCCGATAGGATCAGAACCATCCATCGATAGGGACACGTGGCAAGATATCCCGAAGAGTCGGGGATCAGGGAATTGAAAGTCTCGTGCACATGACAATGGGAATCGTGATATCCCAATAAGTGATTTCCCAATGGGGTTAAGGACCATAGTGGAGGACAGGTGTCAGAAGGTCAACCCTCGCAGGGAGTCAACGCTAGGTGGCATCGGCATATCGTGAACTCGGAGCTTCGTGAGTTGGAGAATCGAGTGCCAGGAGTCGCGAGTAGCGAAGTCACGATAGAGCCAAAGTCCCTATAAATTGGGATAAGGCCAGCATTGACTGACAGGTCATCGAAAATTGCAGATCCGTGAGGTGAGTGATTCACGACATTGTAGGTACCGATTTCCCGATGGGGAAGTTTCCAACAGGAGCAGGAAAGCTTGGAGAATATTCATTGGAGTTCAGGGATTTGTGAGACCCGATCCAGTGGCTGCAGGACTCGCGATCACACGAGACCCGATTTCCTGATAGAACAAAGGGAGATCATAAGGAGAGTCCTATGGGTGTAGGGAAGTCCCGATAAGGGATTTGAAGAGAATTTCAGCTCTTCAGGCCAAAGGAAAAGAAGGTCCTGTGGGAGAAGACATGCCCTGGGCGGCGCGTTTGCATCAGAGTGGTATCAGAGTGGTAATTTCTTTGCTTTCTATAGTAGAGAAGAGGATTCATCATGCCGCCAAGAAGAGAAAGACAATCACCCGACCCAGAAGATAGGGATGTGCGAAGAAGAGGCAGTCTAGCAGGAAATCCAGAAATGGAGAGACATATGAGAGATCTTCGAGCAAGACTTGAAGAGATGGAGACAACTCAATGATGCAAAGATAGTGTAGGGGATCTCAGTGAATTCGAGAGAGAGATTGAGGCTGAACACGAGAAGGAAGTTGCAGCCAAATATGCATCAACTGAGCGATTGATAAAAGCTATCGCCCGGATGAGTTCGAAAACAAAGATGGACATTCCAACTTATGAAGGGAGTCTGGATGCAGAAGAGCTTCTAGATTGGATTAGAACTCTTGACACCTACTTCGATTATGAGGATATCAAAGAGGATAAGAAGGTTAGGCATGTTGTCACAAAATTGAAGGGACACTCAGCATTATGGTAAGACGAGCTTCAAGCAGATAGACGTTCCAAAGGCAAGCAAAAGATTAAAAGCTGGGATCGAATGATTGCGAAGATGAAGGCAAAGTTCATCCCAAGGGATTATCAAATCACATTGTTCAGAAGAATGCAGAACCTGAGATAGAAGCTGATGACAATGAAGGAGTATACTGAGGAATTCTACAAGCTAATTATCAGAGCAGGTCATCGGGAGAGCGATGATGAAAAAGTTGCCAGGTATATGAATGGATTGAGATATGATATCCAGGACGAGATGAGTATGACGACCATCAGGACGGTGGAGGATGCATATCAAATGGCATTGAAAGCTAAAGAGAAGCTGATCTGTAAGCCAAGACAGCGAGGCCAAGGTAGGAGCCAACCAAAAGGTAAGTCAATTGCTCAAGATAAGTTCCAGAAATTCAAGGACGACTGGAAAAAGCCTCAGACTAGAACGGAAAGAGGTGGAATTTCACAGCAAGGATAACACACTGAACAGTGAAGGTAGCATACAGAACAAGGTGGAGGATACGCTGATAATAATACATTTCCTTGTACCAGAGGTAGAGGAAGAGGCAGAGGTGGATTCATCACATGCTTCACATGTGGAAAGAATAGGCACAAGTCATTTGACTGTACAGATAAGAAGAAGGATGGAGGAGAATCTCACATCACCGAGGCATAGAGGCGAGATGCTGAAGTAGAAGACGCAGAAGACGGAAGGTCATTGATGATGCGTAAGGTTCTCTTAACACCCGAGAAGGAGGTGGAGGACACATCTCAGAGAAACTGACTTTTCAGAACCACATGCAAGACCAAAGACATGAAGTGCAAGGTTATCGTGGATAGCGGTAGCACAGATAATCTCGTTTCAACCGAGATGGTGGAGAAATTAGAACTGGAGACAACTGATCACCCGATTCCATACAAAGTCTCATGGTTACAGAAGGGACATCAGGTAAGTGTCACCAAACAGTGCTTAGTTGACATCAAGATAGGAGGATACAATGATAAAATACTCTGTGATGTTATTCCTATGGATGTATGTCATATATTGCTAGGCAGACCATGGCAATATGACAGGAACATAATTCATGATGGGAAGATGAATACGTATACTTTGGAGAAGAATTGAAGAACACATATGCTACTTCCAATTAAAGATAAAGAAGTAAAACCAGAACCAAGAAATACTGTACTTCTCATGAGTGGGAAGGAACTTCTGGTGGAAGTAAAGAAGAAGGAAGATCCACAATTATTTGTGGTCAGGAAACCAAAAATCGTTTTGACCAGCACAAGAGTGCATGATTTGCAGGACGAAATTTAGGAACTGCTGGAAGAGTTCGCTGACATAGTGGTAGACGAATTACCTCATTTTTTGTCGTCAATGAGGAGTGTGAGTCATCATATAGACCTCATACCAGGAGCTAGTTTTCCAAACAAAGTTGCGTACAGGTTGACGCCATAGGAGAATGAAGAAGTTAAAAGGCAGGTACAGGAACTGTTGGATAAAGGACTAATCAGAGAAAGT
>JASDQU010241623.1:214937-227208 GCA_032191745.1 Picea mariana | reverse complement strand
CCGAAAATTCATCAGGAATTTCAGTGGAATTAGTGCAGTGCTGATGGATACCGTCAAGAAAAGACATAAATCTTTTCATTGGACTGAAGAGGCAGAGAAGAGTTTCAACCTGTTGAAACAAAAGATCACGGAACAACCGGTTTTGGTGTTGCCAGATTTTACGAAAGTGTTCCAGGTGAAATGTGACGCAAGTGGCTTTGCCATAGGAGCGGTCTTGAGCTAGGAGGACAGACCAATTGCATATTTCAGTGAGAAGCTGGATGAGGCAAAATTAAAGTACTCCACGTATGATAAGGAATTTTATGCTATCATACAGGCATTGAAGAAGTTGAGGCATTACTTGATCCCGAAAGAATTTGTTTTGTATAGTGATAATCATGCATTACAGTTTGTGACTCAATAGGAGAAGTTGAATCAGAAACATGCTAAATGGGTAGAGTATATGCAAAATTTTAAATTTTTAATTAAACACATTTCAGGTACTGCTAACAAAGTGGTTGATGCTTTGAGCAGGAAGTGTTTGTTGCTGCAGGAGTTCCGAGTCAAAACATTGGGTTTTGAAAATCTTAGAGACATGTATGTAGGCGATGCAGATTTTGCAGAGGCATATGAAACAACTGAGAATCTAGTTCTCAAAGACAGAAGCCCCTAGATAGATTATATGATCCAGGAAGGACTGTTGTTCATAGGAAATCAGCTATGTATTCTGAATTTCTCCATGAGGGAGAATTTGTTAAAAGAGAAACACAATGGTGGATTGGCAGGGCATTTTGGACATGACAAAACATTTTCAAAGCTAAGCGAAGCATACTTTTGGCCAGGGATGTGGTCAGAAGTCAAGAAGTTTGTCGACAGATGTAGAATTTGCCAGCATTCGATGGGATGGAAGCAGAATGCGGGATTCTATCAATCATTACCCATACCCGAGAGGCCTTGGGATGAAATCAGCATGGATTTTGTATTGGGATTGCCTAGGACGCAAAGAGGACATGATTCGATCTTTGTGGTGGTTGATAGGTTTTCCAAAATGGCACATTTTATCCCATGTCAGAAGACCAGCGATGCGACTCACATCGCAAATTTGTTTTTCAAGGAGGTCGTTAGACTTCATGGATTACCCAGAAGTATAGTTTCGGACAGGGATACGAAATTCATTGGACATTTTTGGAGGACACTTTGGAAGAAGATGGGGACTAAATTGATGTTTAGTTCTGCCTATCATCCTCAGATGGATGGGAAAATAGAGGTGGTAAATAGAAGTCTGAGAGACTTGCTAAGAAGCTTGGTGACAGAGCACCACAGCAGCTGGGACAATGTGTTGCCACAGGCAGAGTTTGCATACAACGACTCAGTGAACAGGAGCACAGGAAAAAGTCCATTTGAGATTGTATACGACAGGCAGCCAAGAGGAGTTTCTAAACTGAGGGACTCAGAACAGATAATAACTAAGAGCGCAAGCGCTGGAGATTTCGCAGAGGCGATGAAAGAACTTCACAACATGGGTGAAGGAGCGATTGCTGGAATCAAACTAGGAATATAAGCGCAGAGCGGATCAGCATCAGAGACAACTTCAGTTCAATGTTGGTGATCTAGTTCTGGCACATCTGAGGAAGGAAAGGTTCCCAAGGGGAACATACAACAAGCTAAAAATGAAGAAAATTGGGCCATGCAGAGTCCTAAAGAAATTAGGAGAAAACGCTTATGAAATTGAGTTACCGGATGAAATTGGGATATCTCTGACATTCAATGTCTCAAACTTATATCCATATAAGGCCAAGGAAGTAGGAGCTGGAAGCGATGAACAGCCATAGGTCTAGTGGCAGAAGCAGATGCCTATTGCCGAGAAGCCACAGATGGAGCGTATACTTGACAAGAGAGTGAGCAAAAAGACCAAGCGGAAGCAATACTTCGAGTATCTGGTCAAATGGAAGAACCATCCAGTGGAAGATGCTAGTTGGGAGACTGAAACAAAGATACAAAAGCATGGACAGACCATGCAGGAGCTCATGGACAGGAGCCCATGAAAGTTTTCAAGCCGAGGAGTATGATGCAGGAGCATCACTAACTCATCGAGCGAGGCAACACATTAAGCGGAGATCAGCTGGATAAACAAACCCAAATTTCTGAAGTGCTTTGGGATTGTAGCACAAGTCTTTAATGGACCATTTATGAAGGCACATTTGTATAATGTATTGGACCTTGAGCCTTTAAGCTCTCGTCCTTTGGTATATAGGAGGCATTTAATCTAGTTAATGCTGGTAGATAGGATTTTAAGTCTAGATTTGATAGTTTAGAGTCCAAGAGGGAAACGAGATATAGACACCCTCATTGTATCATTGTAACAGTAGTATGAGCAAGCATAGCAAGCAGAGAATAGTGTATGAAGAACACCCATGTACAGGCATTTGAATTAATAGAGAGAAGCTTTGATTCAAACTCATGGTTTGTGTTGTTTTCTCTGTGTATTGATGTTATGCTCATGAATGTTTTATTTCCTGTCATGCATTTGTTTTTATATGATGTGCATGTGATTTCATGTTTCAACTGAAGTCTGAGGGGGAGATGGAATGAGTTTCAATTGTTTCTCTATCTGAGCCAGGAGATTCCTGCAAGGTGTGCAGTCGAAATTCATCCGCAAGGAGTGCGTTGATGAAGGCTCAGGGAGTTTAACTTTTGTTCTCATTCAACCAGAAGTGGATTTGGGTCATTGAAGCCATGCAAGGAGTGCACAGGCTGAAGAAGAAGTCTCATTTGTGAATGTGAGCAAAGGAAATCAAAGATTGCTGCTGCAGGAGTGCGTAGAGTCGGAAGGATTCAAGGCTTGGGAAGTTGTTGAATGTTGAGTGCAAGGAGTGCGTGCAAGTTCCTCTGAAAGAATCAGAGTGGAAAAGCTCCAGAGGTATAGCACCTTCGTGACATCATTAACGTAGAGCATAGGATTTTTTGCCAAGGAAGGTTCGGGCAGGAAATGCAAGTGCAGGTGTCAGAGGACAAGTTCTGAGAAGGGATACTTAGCCATTCTCAAGAAATCTTCAAGGAGGAGAAATCGACGGTCAAGATTCGCAGAGGAAAGTTGCAAAATCCTGTCAGCCGTTAGATCTCAAGAAGTTGCACCGGGGTTAATCCCTAGTGTTCAGAGGAAGAGTCCCGGAGAAGTCATCGGGATATCAGAGTCATCGGGGTTTTGTTAAGGTAGGGAATCAAGGCCTTGTGGTTCTCGAAATCCCGAGAAAGGATCCTAGCCGTTGATCTCGGCAGGACATGCATCAAACATCAAGAGGAGAGTCGGGATTCAGTTCGTCAGAGAATCGGGGTTTTCGAAGACATAGAACTCTCACATGTAGGAATCGCGATACGCAATTTCTCGACAGGATCAGAACCATCCATCGGCAGGGACATGTGGCAAGAGATCCCGAAGAGTCAGGGATCGGGGAATTGAAAGTCCCGTGCACATGACAACGAGAATCACGATATCCTGATATGCAATTTCCTGACGAGGTTAAGGACCGTAGTGGAGGACAGGTGTCGGAAGGTCAACCCTTGCAGGGAGTCAACGCCAGGTGGCATCGGCATATCGTGAACTCAGAGGTTCGTGAGTTGGAGAACCGAGTGCTGGGAGTCGTGAGTAGCAAAATCGCGATAGAGCCAAAGTCCCGATAAATTGGGATAAGGCCAGCATTGACTGACAGGTCATCGAGGAATCGGAGATCCGTGAGGTGAGTGATTCACGACCTCGTAAGTACCGATTTCCCGACGGGGAAGCTTCCGACAGGAGCAGGAAAGCTTGGAGAATATTCATTGGGTTTCGGGGATTTGTGAGACCCGATCTGGTGGCTGCATGACTCGCGATCACGCGAGACCTGATTTCCCGATAGAACAAAGGGAGATCATAAGGAGAGTCCTGTGGGTGTAGGGAAGTCCCGATAAGGGATTTGAAGAGCATTTCAGCTCTTCAGGCCGAAGGAAAAGATGGTCCTGTGGGAGCGGACGTGCCCTGGGCGACGCGTTTGCGTCAGTTTTGTTGGAACTTATTGAATGAATATGTCTTCTATAGTTACCTCTTATTTCATGATATCTTTCTTCTTCTTACTGCTTCGATTCTGATCCATTGTTTGCTTGCCTATGCAACTGGTTTAGGCCTTGCATCACTTGAGAATTTATAGAATTTTGTTCTCTCATAAACCTGTCATTATCTGGTTTGTAACTATGCACTTCTATTTTCAGGCTTCTCACAGTCTTTATTAATGTTTCTTGATCCCCTCGGCTCCTATGCCCATTGGATTATGTATTTGCATTACCAACACTAATACTTTGACCTTTGGCTTTTTCACATGACTCAAGGCTCCCTCTCCTTCCTCCATTTATTGAATATGAATTATTATCTTGAATTGTTATGGTTATACTCCCTAATTCTTTAAAATGTGAAAGTAACCATTTTGTTAGAATTATGCATATTATAGAAATTTTGTCAAATAATGCTACAGTTTTTTTTTTTTGCTTAATTCATGAAGAAATATATCATCATTCTCAAAAATATAAAAATCCAAGGTTATTCTCCTTTGCAACATATTTATAATTACTATACACATTCCTCATTACAATCTTTGAGATGAAAGTTATGGCTTCCTGAAAAAACAACTTTCACCCTTTTTATGCATTTTCTCTACTGTGCAATTTTATTGAAATGCCAACTTTTGTCAACTACAGAAGAAAATATATCAAGAACTAGAGAAAATTTGTTATGATACATATTTAATAATATTAAGAATGAATTTTCATAAATTCTCATATTTTCAATATGATACACCAGTCAAAAGCTACATTAGTCTGGAATCTGCAACTTGTCCCTTTTCACCCATTTTTCCAAACTTGGAATTTTTAGCAAAATTGGTTATCTCACAATCTATGCACTTCTGGAAAATTTTCACTATACCAAATTTTCTTTTTTTATGATTATATAAAATATTGAGTAAATAAAATTTTCCATTTTTGTGATCTAGGGTCACTATTTCTGCTATGAAAATCTCAAAAATCCTGAAAAAGTGGCCCGGAATAGTGGATTTTGGCATATTTCAGTATCCTCATTCCAATCCCCTTAGTATTTATCCATTTCATTCATGGTTTATTTGTGTGTTTTCTTTATGGATTCTCTCCAAGAGTTTCATCTTAATTTGGACCTTTGTCAATGATACAGACCCATATCGTTAAAAACCACTATTTTTCACTTTCTGACAAATCCAAGCATAATTGGACAATGCACCTCTCTCACACTTTTGTATATCTACCCTATGGACAAAAAATTCATAATTTTTATCCCAATCCGACATTATATTCTTTAGTTATGGCCAAAATATGAAAATCGCTCCAGACTTCATAAACTACCAATCTGTAGCGTACCTAGCCAAAATGGGTACGTTACAGAATGTAACGTACCCAACCACCCACATGTCGGGCATACTACTCCAAAACTCAACTCAAATACGATTTCAAAATATGATAGCATTTAATTTATAGAGAATCATGAAAGAAACATGATAACATCACATGCAATAATCGAGACTCATGCTACAACATAAAATAAATGAATATAATGCCATGTACAACAATAACCAACAAGCATGCATATTATAAAATACGAATCTTAGAGATAATAATTAATACACTGATGAAATAATATATAAGGAGAGAAACACATGACAAAGAGCACTTATCTTATTCAAAAACATTCACCAAAATGTTGCAGACCAAGGATGTTCCACCCAACCATAATATTTGTTGTTCTAAGTCTCAATAGAAATGTCACCCCTGAGCGAGGGCTATGAATCAGTTTCCCAAACTAGTCAACACTCAAGTTGTCATAGGTTTCTCAACACACAACAATCCAAAGTACACCAACCCTCTTATCTCCATCCTGCACAACCCAAGAGAATGGACCACCTTCTCTACCACGTAGTCCCACAATTTTTCCACCTCCTTCTAGGACTCCAATGCATATGGTCAAGAATACCCATGTTGGGACTCTCAAGACTCACAACTGTGAATTAAATTTAGCACATGCCAATGCATCTTAGGCATGGAAGCATTAATTCATGGCTGGAATACACTAGTAGTCACTATAACCAGCCAACAATGGATTCTCTCCTGGAAATTCATTTTTCCTTTCCTACCCCAAGATCAAGGATGAACGAGCAATAATTAAAGAGTGAAAGTGTGAATGGAGAGAAAAAAATGAAGAGTGTGAACAATGAGAAACGAATGAACCCCCAAACATCCCAAAGATGGTTTTGTATAATTACTTGAAAATCAAGAATGACATGGCCTTTCCCCAAGAAGCACACATAACCACCTCTCTCCATTAAAACAATTATGGGTAAATAAAATATGATAAAATAAATTAGCTCCTTAATCCCCCTATATCGTGGAATCATAGCCCACTATATATCTTGTCCTTGTCCGTATGGCAACCAACAATGTATTTTATTATTAAAAATGATAAAAACATTACATTTCCTAGGCACTTTGGCCTCTTTAATTGTTTGGGAACTCCAATATTTCATCAAATAAAAAAAATACATTATTTAATATGGGGACTGTTATCGCACAATTTCTAGTTTAGGTCATAGGCTAAAGGATAGAGATCAAACTGGCATAACATGAACCTTCCCCACCCAATGTCACCTCGATGGGGAGGTTCTTTCTATTTAGGGAGGTTAGCCCAGGGGAGATGTCCCCGGCAACCTAGGGCTTTGAAGAGGCTAAGGTATAAAGCAAGGTTAAAGTTTCCTCCTCACAGGTTACCATCAATGTCAGACAGTCCGGCTAATTAGCCAATAAATGAAGTGTATGCCCTATTGAAAACACCTGCCCGAAACAAGACAACAACTACACAATATATATATGCAGGCTATAACTCAAAAGGTTAGTACTTCAATGACTATCTGATATTATTTAATAAGCAATGTACTGCAATAGATGTAAAATGAATTCAACGTTTTGTCAATTAGCTATGAAATACCATCAATTCATCAATATCTAAGGAGATGACTAAGCCAACAATATATCCAATCAACAATTTGCTCAATAAATGCTTGAAATCATCACTTAATTGCTTATATTCAACTTTTGTTGCATCAAGATGAGATAACCAACTATGACGTCAGCCCTAATTAGGTTAGTTTTGTTAGTTAGGGTTTCAAAATTATAGTTTTGAAAGTAGTTTTGTGCATTAAGACTTCAACGTTGGAGGTCAAATATCAGTGCCTTAGGGTATATGGAGTCAAATAAGAAAAGGGCACAAGATTTTGAAAGGATGATGACTTAAAGACTAGAAGGTAGGGTTCTATGGTGCTGCAAAGGTAGGGCCCTAGAATCAAAACCCTAGGGGAAAGAGGCTCACTCTGGTGTTGCTTAAGCAAGGCCTCGTGCTCTTTCCTCCTTCTTTAGGTCAACTTGGAAAAATGGCTAGCATAAAGAATAAGTCTAAGGGATAAAGTGTTGTAAGGACAAGGCTTTCAAACCCTAGAAAATGAAAACCCTAGGTGTAGATAAACTAGGCCTAGGATGTCACCCTCTTTCAACCTATAAACTTCAACGCTAGATCAAAGGAAGAAGCAAGATAAGTGTAGCAAAGGCTAGGCTCTATCTCTTTTCTTCAATGGCTGAAAAATATTTCTCTCTAAGGGGACATGTAACAATGACCTACTTGTGTGCTTGTTACCTAGGGTTTTAAATCAACAATATAATAAGTAAATGCAAGAAATTACACCTACAAACATTCATTTAAGAAGTTTTGCAAGGAAATTCATTTACATATCATGAAGAGAAGCATAAGCAAACCCTAGTTGTAAACCTTCCTTGAGAGAAATGCCACAAAATGCCAAAAATATCCTTCCAATGGCAAGTGCGCCTCACTTGGACAACAAATCTACCCAAGAAGGGCGCAAAAATCAGAGCTCATAAGTGTGAGTGAGTTGTGTTATGTTTAAAATGAGGGAAAACATCCTCAATTTATATCATCCAATGACCTTTAATTAAAATTAGGTCATTAAAACAACTGACAATGATAATAACTAAAAATCATACTGTCTTACGTTAAACTGCTAAAAGAAAACCCTAAATGAGCAATGAGCAAGACATCTAGCCCCTTTGAGGGAGACGTTGGCCCTTTTTAGGGAAAATCTCAGCACTAGAAGACAAACGTTGGCCCTCCCTGGGCCTCCAAACTTTGCCACATGTGCCAAATTTCCCTGTCAAAGTGCCATGCACTGGAGGTGATGTCAAGGGCCTCCAGAGGACGTCCTGGGTCAACAGAGGGAGATGTTCCACCTGCAGTGGGTCAACCCCCAAGGGATGGGCTTAGCCAAGGCATCCTGGATGAAAATGTCCTTGTTCTTCTCTCGTGCAAAGGCTCAACCAATCATTTTTCTATCTCTGCCCCTGATGAGGTCCCAACAACCATCTGATGGGCTCTTCAGCCCCATGGAGGTCCGAACTAATCATATCCCCATGTGTACCGGTCCACTTGGTACTTGTCCGTCGGGCATTGTCCTGCACATCAAAAACTTCTCCCTCCATGGGCTCATTAGTCCTCGGGATCATAGCAATGTCAATCATATTTCATAATTAATTTTATCAAATGCATGCATAAAAACCCCTAGCATATCATCTAATAGCTCAAAGACATTACAATGACCTACTATAAAAAGCTGAAGAAAAAGACAAAATGCCCTATTGGGCCAGCATCCATAAGAAAAGTAAAGTTCCCAAAGGATATCATCCAAGCCATGTAACACAAGGTGGTGTGGTCAAAGGATGTCCAAACATAGTGGAAGACAGGGGTGATATTATCCGTGGGTGCCTTTGTAGGAGGCGAGTTGTACCTGTCATGGATGCAATTCTTTCCAAGCCCTTTATTGCCTTTATTCTTTCTTTTCTTCATTACTTTTTTTTTCTTTTATTTCAAGGTATAACTAGAGGACACTACCTTGGCGTGGTGACCAGAGCTGACAGTGTTACCCATGAGTACTTTCACAGAGATGATAAGGCTGGCTCATGATGAGACCCCCTTTCCCTTGGCCATGCAACCAAAGGTCATTGCCCTGGCGTGGTAACCAGATAATGGCAATGTCATACTGCTAGGTACCTATGAACATAATGGGTTGGCTCGTGATGAGACCCCCCATCCTCTTGGCTAGGTCTTTTTTTTGTTATTTTTCTTAGGGTCCCTCTTGTTTCTTATTGAGAGTCCTTTTATTACCTTCTCAGGGATCCTTGGGTGAGGCATCTCTAGGTTTTATTTTTTATCGCTTTTATCTCTTACTAGCTGCTTTTACCCCCTGGGCCTTTAGCCCCTTCTTCCCATAGGATAAGGTGTAACCCCACAAATAAGTCATTCTAATGTTTGGACTAGAGGAATGGGATATATGAATGGGAGATAAGATGTAAAAGTGATAATATGATGGGAGCAGACGATGGCTCTTCAAAATTCCCCCTAGTAGCTAACCAAAACCTATGGCCACAAGCTTGCTAGGGTACCCTGTCAATCCCCCCAACCATGGTGAAGTGGGTTAGCGTAAGATCCAAGCAGTCGTCAGAAATGAAAGGAATATGATGCATGTATATGAAAGTTATAATGATCAAATATGACACATACCATGATAGCTGGACAAATTACCTCATGGAGAAAGAGTCTTTTCCGATACAAGTCCAAGCCAAAGGTGATGGACGTTGTTGTTGTTGACAGGATAAGTTTGATGAAGAAAAATAAATAAGGGCCCTCCAGGGCCATGCTCAAGTCAATCCTGCTCTCAATACTCCATGTCTAGGACCTGTGGGCCTCGAGACATGATCTCCTAGTTATCCCTAGAAATCAGGGATAACATCTGGCTCCAACTCGGGGACATGTGCTCACCGTAGAGCGCATGAGAACCTTAGCATCTCTGGCATAAACCTGCAGACCTGCTCACACTCGAAAAGGGCATCAGTAACAAAGGTGGGGTAGTATTTCCACCCCACAACTATAATATATATATATGACTGAAATAAAACAATCAATATGCATGTGAGAAAACAAACTAACATGAAATGCAGATGGTATAATACATGGAAAAATTCCTACCTACCTATACTTACCTATGTAGTCATGTCCCACCACCTTGGTGGGGTTTGAGGAGGCGTCCGCTAATGGGTAATGGGTGCCTTCTTCCTTCCAAAGTGGACAAATAGTACGATTTATCAATTGATTCCATTCCGACTTTGAAAGGTCTGAGCCATGATTGCATACTTCCTTTCACATTAGTTGGCTCTCCTTTCTGAGTATCCCACATCCATACCAAATATCCCTCCTTGTATTTCCAGATCTTGTGTTAGGTTGTTCCTTGAACAACCCTAGTGTACTATACTGAGGGAGGTGAGTGGGCTTCTAGTGTAAAAACTTCTTGTTGGGATGGATGAATTTGCACGTCCTCTTCATCCTTTTTTCTTTTTAATATCTTCACCATCCCAACCTCTTTGTTATGAAATTCATCTAGGAGTTTCTGGTATTCTTCTTTCTTGGGCCATTCAATATGGTCAAACTATTCCTCTATTGCAAAGGGCATATCTTCCGAAGAATATTCTTGAAGAGTTTGTATCACATCTTTCTGTGCTTCATTTATGGGAGGAACAACATCTTGCATGTGATTTCCAGTTATCGACACATTGAGTAAACGTCTAGTTGTCCCATATTTCAAAGGTAACCACAAAAAGGTGAGATCCATTTCAAGGGACCTGCCTATCATTGCACCAAACTTCCTAGACAACAACATTCCCCACACGTCTGAGACATCAACCACTATAATATCTATGTGGACTGTCTTCTCGGGGAATTATTTCAAGTGTACCTCGGCATTTTCAACCACATCATGTGTGGGTATTGCTTTAGACTCAAAACCACACACATTCTTATAATGCCTAGTGAACTTCAAACCCATTTGCTGCATGACTTTAAGGGACATCATATTTGCACCATCACCCGTATCTAGCATGCAATTGTTAAGGTATATGTTGTTCATCATTAGAGTCATGAAGAACAGGGAGTTTTCATGATACTGGATTCTAAAGTGATCAGCCAACATAATTGGGGGGTCCATTTGCTCAGCTGTTCCGGAAAAGAAGGTATCAAAGCATTCGTTTATAGAGGGGATCTTAATTGCTTCTTTTAAGGGAACGCTCACATGCATCTTTGACAAAGTTCCTTCAAAGTCAAAATCAAGGTTAACCTTATTAGTCTTGGATGTCTTGGGAGGAAGAACCTCAAGATATTTTGGCTGATCAGCGGTAGGTTGTTTCAGATTCTTTCTCCTGTATACTTGGAATTCTTGCTTTTTTAGCTTTTCTCGTGATTCCTGGTCCAAGTTGTTTATTATTGCCATCCTTGCTGCTCTTGCTGCTTCCTTCAGGACCTGCTGATGTTCTATATCTGTGATATTTATCTGAGGAAGATTCATAAAGCAGTCCAGATTGTTGACTTGTTGATGGCTGGCATTATAAGGACATTCATTCTCCCAATGTGCTTCACTGTATTCCAGGCACCAAGGATTTTCATCAACGACGTTTGTAGGGGCCATAGTATTGGGGACTTCATTTTCATTCTTTGGCTTGTAGGCTTGGTTCCCTTTCTGGAATTGCCCTTTGAGTGGAGGTCTAGGTGCCTGGGTCTGGGACTTTTCAAGTCTAATGATTTGGTTCATCATTTCTTCTTGATTTTCCATGATGCTATCCATGGAAGCTTGTAGCTTACTGATACTGGTGCAGAGATCTGAAGTAGGCTCAGCATTGTGTACTATTTTTTGCTTGGTATAAATGTGAACAAGGTAATTATCTTTCAGATGATGGCTTGGGGGAATTCTTTGGAGTAAAGCTTCGAATCTGGTGTGAAATTCACGAATAGACTCATTCTCATGCTTGGTAAGGCTATTTAGTCAGGTGAGCAGCATGTTAGGGTCTTCTTTGATGCTCCATCTTCTGAGAAAGATTTTCTCAAGTCTATCCATGGTTTTTATGCTTCCATCAGGAAGACTGAGATACCAACGTCTTGGAACATCATAAAGGGTAGTAGAGAATAACTTCATGACCAAGTCTTCAGCGTCATCACTAATGGGGTGAAGCTGAAAAAATGCCCAAAAGTTACTCATATGCTCTTTGGCACTAGTGGCATCAGTGCCAGTAAACTTAGGCAACCACTTCTCATACTTGGGTGGCATTTGCCTAGGGTAGCCAGGTATGGCTGACA
>JASDQU010241623.1:180570-198369 GCA_032191745.1 Picea mariana | reverse complement strand
GTCCTTTTGAATTAATCCTTCTCATATTCCTACACATTACAAAGCTCACACATATTTGAGATATATATGAAAACATGTTGATTTTCTAACATTTAATCACAAATTCCTTTTAAATACTAAAATGAATAAAGTGGAAAATAATAAGGTGAAACCCAAGTATATTTATGGAAATGATGTCATGAAAGGTTAATGGGGTGATGAAATGTGAAGAATAATGAAGGGAAAGGTGGATGAGAATAGGACATTTTTGAGCCCCAATAGTTGGGTATCAAACTTTCTGAGCAACATCTGGTGCTCAATTATTGTGATGGTCTACATAGATACATCCAAGCTGAAATGGATTTTTTGGACATCTCATCCTTGGGCATGGCCTACCGATATGCCATCAAAATCGAGCAAAATCTTAAACAAAAGACGTGGAAATTTGGGCCTGGGAACCCCGCACATCAAAATCCAAAAAAGGAAATCCCCAAACCACATAAAAAAAAGAACAGAGAAAAGACAGACGACATCAGGAAAACTAGTCCAGGCCGCAAGAAAAGAAGGACACCAGAATGACAAAGAAATATACCGAAAAGTGGTGCAACTTCCATAAGATCCCCTATCATAACATTGTTGATTCCCTCTCAAAGTAGTTGATGGTGGATGATGTGAAAGCCTCTAAATCAAATGCTAGTTTCGACTACGAGTCATAACGAAAAATGGGGAGACAGATCATTGATGAAAAACCCAATGCTATCGTTTCTACCACCAAGCTCCATCCCAGTGAACCAGACGAGCCAGAGGAAGGCGAGTGCCTTTTTCATTCACAGATGTGGGTGAAGGGTACCCCATTTCACTTGAACGTTCATAGCAGTAGCCATAATAACCTTATCTTAGCAGAGGTTTTCAAGAGACTCGCCCTACCAACAACGCCACACCCGCATCCCTACATCATCGGATGGCTCCGGCAAGGAAGCAACATCCACATCAACCAACAATGTCTCCTATCATATGGCATCAAGCCCTTCAAAGACAAGGTATTGTGTGATGTTTCTCCTCTTGAAGTTTGTAATGTTCTTTGGTCCAACCATATTTATGGAAACACCATGCTATATATGAGTCTAGGCCTTGTAGTGTTATTATTACTTTGAACAATAAATTGTACAAGATACCAGAGGCAGTTCCACCTAGTGATATTTCCTTGATCTCTACCAAGCAATGCAGGAAGATCTCTCACATGGGGAAGTTTTTCTTCATGATTCACTCTCAGAATGAGAGAAATGTTATAGCCACATCCAGGGTCTTCGTGGTCGACCTCTCCACACAATAGAAGAAAGTGAATAAGGTCGTGGAAGCATACTCATATATATTCTCCTCACCTACCAGGGTACCTCTGCACTGTCAGGTCAAGCACCCCATCGATATGACCCCTGGTGCACCGTTGCCCAATGGGCTAGTATACTATCGCTCTCTGTTAGAGAATGAGTAGATCAAGAAATAGATCCAAGAACTGCTCCACAAGGGCCACATCCATCATATATCATCACCTTGCGAGAGCCAAATCGTGTTGGTACAGAATAAATATGGAACATGGTGAATCTGCATTGATTATCGGGCCCTGAATAAAATCATAGTCATCAACTGGTACCCGATTCCCTGAATTGACAACCTCCTTTATCACCTCATGGGGCACAAATAATTCAGTAATATTGATTTGAAGTTTGGTTACCACCAGGTCCCGACAGAATAGACAGATGTATGGAAGACCACCTTCATGTCAGAGGAAGGTATTTTTGAATGGTTGGTCATTCCCTTTGGATTGACAAATGCTCTAGCCACTTTCATGAGGATGATGAAAGATATCCTGTGACCATTCACCAATACTTTTGTAGTGGTGTATCTAGATGACATTCTCATTTACAACAAGACTTGGGAAAAACACTTGCAACATATTCAACAGGTTCTTCACACCTTGTGACAACACAAGCTATATGCCAACTTGGAAAAATCCTCCTTCGGCATGGACATGGTCCATTACCTAGGCTACATCATTGATCAACATGATGTACATGTGGATCCATCAAAGATCCAGGTCATCTGTGACTGGCCAACCCCAACCACACTCACTAAGCTTCAAAGCTTCTTGGGCCTTGCAAATTCTACTGCAAGTTCATGTTGGGATTCTCCCATATTGCATGGGCCCTAAGCCAAGTAGAAAGGGGTGGTGGTAAGGTGAAATTTGTGTGAGTTTGGTCCCAACAAAAAGTATTCGATGATTTGAAGCAACATTGGTGCTCATCCCTAGTACTTTCACCATCATACCTGCAACAACCCTTTGAGATCGAGACAGATGCTTCAGACTATGTTGTGGGCATCATTCTCACTCAACACAGAAACACCATGGCCTATCATAGTGAGACACTATCAGATGTTGTCCGTAAGTACCCTACTTACAACAAATAAATGTACTCCATTGTGTAAGACTTTCGCCAATGGAGACATTACATTCTTGGGAAGGAGACAATCATCCACACTTATCATAAGCCACTGCAATTCATGCAGACATAAGGAAAATTTCAGAATGACCTCCATCAGAAGTGTTCCACATACTTGTATCAAAATCAAGTATAAAATAGGAATCACCAACCACGTTGTTGATTTGCTCAGTAGACCGCCAATCGCGGAAAGATACTTCGGTGTCAAAAATATAGTGGAAATGCTGCAGAAACATTTCCATTGGCCGAAACTTCAACAGGAGGTCAGAAAGTATAGAAGGTGTTGCAGTGCCTGTGCTATTACCAAACCAACCACTAAGAAACATGACCTGTACACCCCTCTTGCTACTTCTGATCGACCATGAGAATCCATCTCCATGGACTACATGTTGGGCCTCCCATCCACCAAGTGGGGAAATGAAGGTGTTTTTGTGGTTGTTGATCACTTTTCTAAGATGGCAATTTTGTTTTCTTGCAAGAAGAGCATCATGAAAGAGGCCACCACCAAGATCTTCTTTGAATGAGTCTGGGTACATTTTGGAATCCCACAAACAATTGTCTTAGATCAGGACAATCGATTTCTTAGCAAATTCTGGTCGAGCCTCTAGTCATTGTTGGGCACCAAGCTCAACAAATCCACGGCCTTCCACCCCCAGAAAAATGGCCAAAATGAGGTCATAAATTGAATGATCATGCATATCTTATGCATGTATAATTCCAAGCACCCTTGGACATGGTATGAGAGTATTCCCTATTTCCAGCATAGATACAACAGAGCCCTACATAGTTCAACTAGACACAACCCCTTTCAGGTTAGGTTGGGATTCCAACCATTGGGTCCCATAGATGTTGCACTACCCCTTGCAGTCACCTCAGATGACTCATCTCTTGTTGCAACTGAAGCTAACAAATCCACCTGGTTCCTTGAGTGGATCCAACACATCCACCAATAGGTTCAAGATATCCTACAAAAGTCTAATGATAAGTACAATAAACGCCATGATCAAAACCAGGTGCCACATAAGTTTCAGGTGGATGATAAAGTTTTGTTGCATTTTCAGAAATAACGCCTTACCAAAACCCATTGGAAGCTTCACCCACTTCGTTATGAGTCATACACCATCACCAAGGATGTGGGTGATAATGATTTTGTTCTCAATATTCCTCCTTTCCTTGGCCTGAACCTAGTGTTCAACGTAGATCTCCTTCAATCACTGCATACAACAAGAATCCAATAATCTAATTATGGACATACAGGTCAAGGGAACTTTCCAGCAAAGGATCCAACTTTATCAAGTTGTCAAAGTAGGGCAGGTCCTGCACCAAGGAAAGTGGCTCACCCGAGGCCAAATTTAGAAGAAATTTCCTCATCTAGTGGGGAAAATCAAGGTAATGGAGACCATTTCTTCCTAAGGGGTGATTATTGATCTAGACGGATGTCAGTGGCCTCCCAACTATTCTAGCTAGCTCATTTTGGCAGTTTTCGAGTTAGATAGTTTTTGTTTTTCCTAGTTTTTGGGTCCCTAAATTTTGGGGCCGTTTTGAGTCCCTAAACAAATTTTTTAAGGATCTCCATAATTAACATGTTTCTTCCTCAGATATTAATTTCCAACGGGCTATCTTGTGCCTAAAACAAATATCGTATGCAAAAGTTATGACCTCAAGAAGTTGATGTACTAACTTACCCAAACGGGGCCCACATGACTTTTGGCGCTTCAACTCTTATTGTTAGGTTTATGGATGTCTAGGGTTTTTGAAATTCCTTTTTATTGTAAAAAATTCCTTGAGAGATTCATTGTAATGATCTTCTTGTGAATTAGAGTAGCTGTCACATCTCTTCTCATAGATAATTCGCCACAATTCTAGCAAGCTTGTTTTTCACTACATTTTACAGTTTCAACTTATTTTCCTTATTGAATAGAAACCAATTTTACTGTATATCTGTTATTTTGTGTTAAAGCATATTTTGATAATAATCAATATTCATTTCATTCTTCTCATAAAATCCAAATCACGGGAAGATACTTTCTAGTACCTGGGTAGTCGGGTAGTATGACTAAGGGAACAATCTAGTCTCCATAGTTGGTGCCCTGAGATATTGGGCCGAGTACTACTGTAGGACCCCGCATGTATATTAGAGAGCTATAGAACAGGGAAAACCCTTGTCTATAGAAACCCTAAATACCCTAACCCTTGGGATGGAAAATAAATAGAACAAACAATATCTATTGTCGTGCAACTTTACCTCCTGCATTCTAGTTGCAAAATTACTACACAGTTTTTCCTGTTAAGAATTTGGGCCTTTCAACATAACAATATTCTTTAGATTAGAGTATAACTCCACGGTAGTAAAAAAATAAAAACAAGTATAGTGGTCCCACTCATGCACTTATTGGGACCTATCCCATTGGATTTCTCTCTTCACCCTAGTTCTCCTGGTACCTATCATTTTTAATAATAATAAAAAAATTGTGGACCCGACCCCTTTTTTGACACCCTTATTTGGACCCTATCCCATTGGATTCCCCTTTTATACTTGATAATAGTGGTACTTATTACTTGAAACCATTCTTATCAATGGTCCCACCCACCCCTCTCGACTCCCTATCCCATTTTCCTGACCATTTTTCCAAATGGTCACCACCCGCGCCCAAGAACTCAATGCATTGGTTTCTAACAACCTCTAGAAAAAGGAGGACATCAAGAATCTCAATTACAACATTAGCTTGCTCAATTCCTCTATTAAAATCCTCCAGGATCAATGTGCCCACATTGAATACATCAAATCCACACTTGACTAATTGATGGTACATTCCCCGAACCCTTCCTTTTCTAAACAACCATCCTATCAGGAAGACCATGACTTTTCCCAATACCAAGGTCCTCATACTACCCACCTTCCTCGAGACCTACACCTTCCAATAATTGAGGTGAATAAATTTGATAGCCCAAATCCCATAGGTTAGGTCACTCAAATGGAAAATTATTTCTCTTTGTATGGAATTACTAATGATTTAGCCAAGATTCATTATGTTATCTTACATCTAGATCTAGAACACTAGAAGTGGTCGCAATGGCATAAAAAGGAATGGTAAGGGTATGTTGCTTGGACCAAGTTTTTTCTAGATATTTATGATCACGTTGACTCTGACACCCACCATTTAGGCTCTTTGACCAAGTTGAAGAATTATGGGATAATGGAAGACTTTATCGCATCATTTTAGCACCTAGATTTCAGAACATAGGGCATGTCAAATGATTTCTTTTGGGAAAGCTTAATTAATGGCCTAAAATATGAAATTCATTCCCATGTTCTCATGGCATGCCCCCAGACTTGGTTGGAAGCTACCCAATGAGCCAAGGAAGAACAACAGATTGTCTCCTCCCAGATCTGCAAAACATCCTTTTCTCTTCATCCCAAACCCACCAATTCCTCCCCTCCTGCAATTCCCCTCAAGGTATAGAAATTAACCAGGGTCGAAATGGTTGAATGACAACTGAAGGGCCATTTTTATGATTGTTATGACAAATATTTTCTAGGGAACAAGCGTAAGGAACATAATCTTTTTATGGACATGACAGAGGATGTTTCTGAATAATAGGTGATTGTTTTACCTGTGGATGAGATAACACCACCATATGATCTAACCTCACTCTTTGACCCACCAGAAGTTGAACCAGTGATTTCACTTAATGCCCTCACTAGCTTCTCTCCTCCCCAAACCCTCAAATTAATTGGTTACATTAAAAATAGGAAACTCCTCATCCTTGTGGACAGTGGTAGCACCAATAATTTTATTCATCACCACATTGTCCAACAAGTCAATTGTTACATTCGTGTTGTCAATAATTTTCAAATCATGATTTCCAATGGAGTTTCCATCAAACATGGGGGACATTGTGAAAGTGTGTGGCTCCAAATTGGTTAGTATCACCTGAAATCCCATATGTTTTCTATAGACATGGGTGGTTGTGACATTGTTCTTGGTGCCGAATGGTTACACACTCTCAACCCCATTCTCATGGATTTTAAGGACTTAACCATGCAATTCCAATAGGAGGAACAATAGTATAAGTTCCAAGGAATCACAACAGGCTCCCTTGAGATCATCAGTTCCCATCGCATGGAAAAACTCCTTAAAAATGGTCATTATGGAATAATCTCCCAACTTCACTCCATTCACGTTGTTGAGACACCCTTTGTACATACCAACCTCCAATATATTCTTTCCTACCACCAAATCATTTTTACCACTTCCAAAGAAATTCCCCCTTCCCATGGAGGCCATGATCATTCCATTCCTCTCATACCAGGAAGTCTTCCTCCCAATGTTCATCCTTATTTTCATCCCTTTCCCAGAAGAATGAAATTGAGAAAATTGTTTATGAATTGATAAGAGTGGGTGTTATCTATCCTAGTACCATCCCCTATTCTTCCCCTATGGTCATGGTACTCAATAAAGAAGGTACTTGGCGCACGTGTCATTGATACAAATTCAACAAACTCACAATCAAATAAAAATTCCCCATTCTTGTCATTGATGACCTCTTGGATGAATTGAGTGGTGTTCAATACTTCACCAAACTTGATCTACGTTTTGACTACCACCAGATCCGTGTGAAATAAGAAGACATTCCCAAGACTGCATTTCAAACTCATGAGGGTCACTATGAGTTCTTGGAAATGCCCTTTGTCTTGTGTAATGCTACCTCCACTTTCCAAAGTCTTATGAATCTTGTCTTCCATCCTTTTCTCCATCATTTTGTCTTATTTTTATTTGATTATATTCTTGTCTACAGTAAAACTTGGACATCCCATCTCTCCCATGTGAATCAACTTGTTCTCCATCTACTTTATAAGCACAAACTTTTCCTCAAAAAATCTAAATGTGCCTTTGGAGCCTCATAAGTGGAGTACCTAGGTCATCTTGTCGGAAAGGATGGTATGTGGGTGGATCCTAAGAAAATTGAAGATATGCATGGTTGTCCTTTCCCTAAAACTCTTAAGACCTTGCTTGGTTTTCTGGGTTTAATGGGCTGTTATCAGAAGTTCATTCGAAATTATGGAAAAATTGCAGCTCCTCTCACTGCTTTCCTTGAAAATAATGCTTTCACTTGAACTCTAGCTGCTGATCACTCCTTCCAAGCTTGGAAATATTCTATTTTCTTGAACCTTGTCCTAGCACTTACAGACTTCATAAACACTTTCATACTAGAATGTGATGCTTCTAAGAAAGGAATTGGGGTTGTCCTCATGTAAGATGGTAGGCCTTTGGCCTTCACTAGAAAACAAATTTCAGAGAGACATTTAGGCCAATCCATTTATGAAAAGGAAATTTTGGCTATTCTGCATGATGTGTATCTCTAGGGTCCTTATTTGTTGGGACTCTATTTCCAAATTAAAACTGATCATCATAGTCTCAAGTATTTTCTGGAACAACTAATTTCATCATCGAAGAAACAAAAATGGGTGACCAAGCTATTTGGCTATTATTATGAGATCATTTACAAGAAGGGGAAGGAAAATGTAGTTGTGGACACTCTTTCCCGGAAGTATGAAGAATATGGTTCCCTTTTCTTCCTCTCCTTAATTGCACCAGATTGGCTCCAAGCTATTCGTCAGGAATGACTGCAAGAGACCAAGATTTCTAGCCTAATCCATCAATTGCAACACAATTCTCCAGCTTCTCCAAGGTACTCTTAGCATAATGAAGAGCTTCTCCACAAAGGTTTTTTGTATTTAATAAAACAATCACAACTTAAATCCATGGTTCTTTCTGAACTTCATGCTTCCACCATGGTATTCATGGTTTACCAAAACCTATGAAAAGGTCATATGTTCTTTTTTCTAGGATGGTATTTAATAGGACATCTACACCTTTGTGAATAAATGTTAGGTCTGTCAATGATACAAGGGAGAAACAATCAAAGATCCTGGAACATTGCAACTACTTTTGATCCCCCCTTCTATTTGGAGAGATATTTATATGGATTTCATTGTTGGCTTACCTAAATCGGGAAATAATTCGGTCATCATGGTTGTCATCGATTGTCTCTCCAAATATGCTCATTTTTGTTCTCTTCAACACCCCTTCACAACATCCATAGTGGCTAAAATATTCATGGATAATATCTTTAGGCTTCATGGCATGCCTCATTATATTGTTTCTGACAAAGGCCCCACTTTCATCAACAATTTTTGGCAAGAATTGTTCAAGCTACAAGGCACCCAATTGCATATCAGCACTTTCTATCACCCCTAGACAGACGAGCATAATGAAGTTGTCAACAAGTGTTTGGAAACATATTTTAGGTCTTTTTCATATGAGAGGAAAAATCAGTGGCCTCGGTGGTTACCCTTAGTTGAATGGTGGTTCAACAGATATTACCATACAATTGCTCACATGACTCCTTGTGATGTAGTATATGGCCAAAATCCACTGTCGGTTCTCTCATACATGCTAGGGGTTTCGAAGGTTCAGGGGGTTGAAAAAAATATTACATTTCAAGAGGATATTATTCATTACCTCAAAGACAATTTGTTCATGGCTCATAATTTCATGAAGCAACAAGAATATCAAGGTCGTTTCGAGCATCAATTTGCTGAAGGGGACTAGGTGTTTCTTCGACTACAACCTTATAAGAAGACTTCACTCAAATATGAACACTATCAGAAACTTATTTTCATATTTTATATTCCTTATACCATGCTCAAGTGAGTGGGATCGATGGCCTACCAGTTATCTCTTCCCATTCATTTTAAGCTCCATCCTATTTTTCATGTCTCCTACTTAAAGAAGGTGATTGGAACTAAGTGCCAAACTCAAACTAGTCTCCCTAAGTTGGATGAATAAGGTTCCATCTGGTTGCATCCAAAAGAAGTATTGGAACAATGAGAGCATTTTCTCCATCAATGCACCATCAAGGAAGTGTTAGTCCAGTGGAAATATACAACTCCAAAAGATTCCACCTCAAAGCCGACCATCATTTTACAACAATTTCCTCATCTCAAGCCTTAAGGACAAGGATGTTCCTCAAGGGGGAGGGAATTTTAGGTACCTAACCTCCCTAACCCCTTATGTAGGTAGAATAATATATTTCCATGTAATAAAGGTTGATATTAATAAGTTCAAGAAATAAAGAAGAATAAATCAAATGTAAGAAGACCTAATAGAATCTTTCTCTTCTAGAAGGATCTTCCTCTAGACTGCTCTTTTGGAAAGATATATTTAGTATAAATAGGAGTAGAGGGTATGAGAATTTTTCTATTTAGAATTATTGTAATAGAGCATTTCTCTGTTGGAGGTTTCCCCCTCGAAGAGGCAAGTGAACATTGTTTCCTATCAATAAAAGTATTATTTTGGTCTTGTGGTTTCATCTATTGTGTTGTTCCGCTGTTATTCTCTGCAATATTTTTGTTTTCTACTATTATAATAGATATGGTACCTTATATTTATCCCTTTATTTGAATAGGTATGGGTTATATGGAATACAATGAACCAAAGGATAAGGGTCAAGGGCTTAATCCCTCAGCCCTTTGGCCGCCCATTCAAACTTTGACTCAAATTAAATATATTTATTGCCATATAGTGTTAAGAAACACTATGGGGGAATGATGGTATGGGAATATTTGTTAATATTTATGGAGTTCATGGGTTTGACCCCCATATAATACATAATTTTGGTAACCCATGCCAATATAGGCCAATGGGAGGTGACCATGTGGCAGCCTCTCATTGGTTGAACCTTGCTACTTGTCAATAAAGGATTGGACCACTTGTGCCCATTTGTCAACCTCTAATTGGACCACTTAGATTGTACCTTCCCCTGTCAATGCCAACAATCATGTGCCATGTGTCACCCTTGTAGTGGTGACACATGTCACTCTTTTTTCCCATGTGGAATTTGACCTTTAACTTGGTTTGAATGGAACTTTGCCTACTCATAACTTTTGCATATGAAGTCCATTTGACTTGTCATTTCCACTATTGGAAATATGACAAAGAGCTATATGAATTAATTCCATTTTAGAGAGAATTTTGAATGATAAAAGTTTGAGCATTTATGGATTCCCTAGGACCTCTATGAGAATTCCTTAGAAACTCCTCGATCACACCTTCCCACTGAACAAATTTTGGACCTCCAAAAGTATAAATATTCAACAACTTAATGATGATAATTCACTCTTCCATATTGTTGAATCTTTTGGAGTTTAGTGTTCATATTTGGGTATTCAATATTAGGTACTAGATCAATGCACTTTTATTTTCTTCTAGAACATATCTCTGACTTTTCCCTCTGACACTTTTAGTAATAGCTCTGGCTCTAGCTTATATAATCCTTGATGAAAAAATTCATGTTCACTGAATCTTTGTAATACCTGTATCGTGTATCCTCTATTTCAACATCCACTCCCATCTCCTAGTACTAAAGATAGTCCATCTCGACCAATATGAAACCAAGTCGAATGTTGATCTATGAATTTCCCTTTTGGACTCTTTTTTCTTGTACTGTTAATTTATCTATAGCAGTCCCTGAACGAATACTCTATCCATTATCTCCCCTTCTTTGAAGATAAATTATGTTTTTACTGTTATCATTTTTACTTGGCTTGGTTTCTTTTGTTGAAGGTATACATCTACACGAACATGAAATATCATTTTAAAGATTCTTATAGCATGCAACTTTATGCCTCTTATTTCTGAAGAGGATTATTTAACCTTTACAAGTTCTACAAAGATTTTCATTACTTCTATACTCCTTCTGCTCTCGATCTACATGCTCCAACTTCTTGCAACCTTCTATTCCTTCACTTTCAGTTCCTTAGAATCAAGAATGTTAAAATAGAAAATTTGATCCATATGTAGCCCTTTAGCTAATTACAAGACAATGAAATTTTCTATATTGTTGTCTAAAGGCTTAGAAATATTTACAATGATATTCCTCTCATTGTATAAAACAATATGTATAGGTCTCTATCTAGAAATATCCCTAACAATATTCTTCTCACTCTAAAAAAATATGTAAATGTGGCTATCTAGAAATCTCTCTAACGATATTCCTCTCACTCTGAACATCATATAAGGTGGAAATATAGAAAATATGTTACAAAGTTCCTCTCACTCTCAACATCATATAAGGTGGAAATATAGAAAATCTCTTACAAATTTTCTCTCACTCATACAAGCTAGCAATATAGAAAATCTCTTACAAAGTTCCTCTCACTCTCAACATCATATAAGGTGGAAATATAGAAAATCCCTTACAAAGTTCCTCTCACTCATACAAGGTGGAAATACAAAAAAATTATAGAGTCCCTCTCACTCTCATAATTTACAATGAGTGGCTTACAAGCCTTATAATAGACTTTAGGATATTTACACATATGCATATTACATTTACAAATATACATATTTCCAATCAAATTTTTAAATATAGTTTACTTATGGACTCATTCTTCCCATTGTAATGGGAGGAGCCTCACAACTTCCGACCTCTCACAATGCCTTTGACACTGACATTGAATCTGACATTGAAATTGAGGCAAAATCTGATACTAAATCCAAGTAACCATTATACCAATATATATGTCTTCCTAGTAACTTGTATAACCTCTCGTTGCAAATACCAAGTACTATTGCTGTGTCTGGACTAGCTTCCCTTGAATACATAAGTATCTAACCATTTTGGAATGCAATTGTATAGCCTTCATCCTCAAATTATGCAATCGATAATAGGTTTACCTTTAATTATGGAACATACAACATATGTTATATTACCATAAATCCTCTCAACTCGAGATGGAATCTTACATATCCATACCCTCTTATTGCTTGTCTGGTATTGGTTCTAGATCCCACATAGAAATCTGTGTCAGATTCTGAGAAAGTAAAAAATATTGATATCATCCTAGTGATGTGGCGAGATGATTCACTCTCCACAATCCATTCCTTGATGTTTTCACATATGAATTTTCCAACACAATCCATCAAGAAGTATTCTTTCCCAAGCCTTTCAGTAAGACCATTAAATTTATCTGGAGCTCATCCTTTTTTGCTTGCAATTGTCTTTACATATTTCATATTCTGCTTCAGACATAAGTGTGGGTAAAGTTCCCAACACTTCTCAATCTAGTGTCCACTCTTACCACAATAATATCATATTGTCTTGTTACATGATCCCTTCTTAACACTCCTCTTTTTCCTATGAGTTGAGAAATGATATGCCTTCTTTTTGGAGGGTTTTACTCTCATAGTCTGTCTTCTTCGACACTTCTCCACATCATGGTTTCTAGTTCCATAGGAAGAAAATGGATAAATAGACCATTCACCAGTGGTAAAAGTCTCCATTCCTTCTCCTCTAGCATACACATCTTTCTCTAGAGATGTCTTACACATGTTACCTTTCATTGGAATGGAAGGTAAGGTAAACTATTTATGTAGGAATTCTTCATTTGAAGTTCTCTTTGCTTCAACAACCCTTGCACATTATCCATACTAATGGGAAAAAAAATAATATGAGGAGTCATATTTCTTGATCATGTTCTTTGAAAGAGGTAGTCCCTTTTGTATCAGAGACTTTACATTATCACCTTGCCAATATTCATGGATTGGTACTGATGGTGCGAGTTCATGATTTTTTATTTGCAATTTTATTTCCAATTAATGAAAAAATCTCTTATGGAATTCCTAATGACATAATAGTTGACCTTGCCGCCTCTACTTCTCTTTCTCAAGATATTTCAACTGTAGCTTTAAACTATAATTCTCCTACTAGATTTGTTGATTAATGTTCTTTTGCAGATTCAAGTTCATGAGAACTTTACTCATCTTTCCATCTTGATAAGAGCATTCAAAATATTCACCAATTGAACTCTTGGATCTCATCAAAACAATAATTTGCAACACATGCCAAAACCAGCTCTTATACCACTTGATCTGAAAATACCTAGACATCATTTATTTCTTTAAGTATATACATGTAGTATCTAACTTGATCCAAAATAATTTACTAATCATATTGAGGTGGTTTGTAGAAGTTTGATGATGTGATATTCATCCAAAAACTCATGAAATCGTGATTAGTTTTCTGAATAGTGAGATGACATAGCATAAAACAAAAGAACTCAAATTACGTATAGATATGACATACATCACTTGATCTTCAAAGTCCCTTTAGATAACACGATTTTTCTTCATCATCTCAAAAGACCAAAATACATGAAAACATGTTCTTGCATAGAGCCATTTAAATGGACTCTTTTTTTTTCGATAACTCAAAACAAGAAAATAAGTTCACCATTAAAATCTGTGTGAAATTATGAGAAATTTGACTATAAAGTCAACAAATTTATGAATTGGCTCAATTTCGCCCTCTTCGACACACAAAATAATGCATTAAATGCTCATTAATGGAAATTTGAAATAATTCTATTACAACCGACCTCAAATCAAAAAATAGACCTCAAATTCATGATCCTTGCAAAAAATCATGAAAAATGACTATAAAGTTGCCTATGTTTTGTCAATATACCTCATGACATGCTTTACAGGACAATGCTAAACTAGCTCTTCTCATGCACATACTTCCATGTAGTTCATATGACCTTGGGATATGTGCCATATAAAAGTGTGTGCAGACCCATGCCCATATATATAGGCCATGGGCCCTCCAACCTCCGTCTACACACTTGACACCCTTATTACTAAATTTGTTGGCATCTCAAAATGAGTGGGACGATTGGCCTAGTGGTTAAGACATTGGAGTTATATATGGTAAGTCAAGGGTTCAAGCCCCATCGACTACCATATATTCACACGTTTTTTTTTACTGGTTATATATATATATATATATATATATTTGTGTGGATAGTTGAGCTTTCATATGGTTATACCATATGGTATATTCGAGGTATGTTTTTTATTACTTTCTGAATGACCTCAATTGTAAATGACCTCTCGATCGTCATGACAACAACCTCACATAACACGTGCAATTTTTTTTTGGGTGTGTGTGTGTGTACAAGGGAACCATAGACATTATACTTTGCACCGTGACATGACGATGAACATGATGCATGCAACGACGACAACTATGTAATGACCTAAGATGCACATCAAGAAATGGTAAGAAAGAACGACAATCAACTGACCTCACAAATAAGAGTGACTACTCGCCTATCCTACCCTGCAATGGTTAGGACGCTTCGCTCCACAATAATTAGTTTCATAAATCCTTCAATAATAATTAAAGAAGGCCTTATGAAGTTGTTTGCAAAGGTAGACATTGAAACACTTTAGTTATGCCCATGATGGAAGCTATGTTATTTTATATAAGGTCGCATAGTATACACACTTCCACTTTGAATTGTTACGTCAAAGGATTCAAATGAAGGAATTATCTAAAGAAGGTATGTCTGGACTACTTACTTCCAATAAAATCCAAATCTCGTTAGTTTTTCAAAATAATAAAAAGGTATATTACTGAACATGAACATTTACATATCTTATAATAGAATCTAAAGATAAAATCTATCTTGACCATCGTCTTCCAATGAAGTTTGATATCGTTTTGATAATATTTAAGACAACTCAAGTACTTTACTATGACGATCACTGAAATAATTAAATTCTTGTCCATAGAGAACTATGTCATCCATATAAAGTCACATCTCATACATAATTACACTTGAGTTATCCAACAATAAAGTCTAATGAAATTAAAACCTAAATCTTGGTTCAATAAAACCCAAACTTATAAATCTACAAAGAAGGTTTAGAGATAATCTTAAGGACACTTTACTTAATAGGGACCTTGAATTAATTTTGGCCCATATTGAAAACTATAATAATTAATACCAATACACATTTACACTCTAATTATCTACAATAATGAATCTAACAAGGGATTTCCCTTAACACTACAACGGCTACTACAACTTCAAAAACTCAATTCCTAAATTGAAGGCGCTATGATAAAATGTTAACCTATAGTTATGGAGCAAAAGGGAAACTGCTACTTACCATTCCCCAAACTAAGAGCATGATGATCCACTCTGAACAACTAAGCACTATTAAAGGCAACTAAAAATTCCACTTGTCATTCATATGACCCTCGACATAAGGTGCTATCCTCAACTGAGATTCAATCTATTTATAAAGCATTAATCACAACAAGCTAGACACACAGGGGTGTAATTGGTCCAAAATTGGAAAGAAGCATAGGTGGATTCGATAGTCTAACTAGTTGATGTTCAAAATAAATGGCAGCTAAGGGTATTATGGTTGCCAGGATAACTTCTGAAAATTCAATGCAAAATCAATGCTGTCAATAAGGATCGAGGCATGGTCGAAAATCTGGAACGCAGGGTTAGATGTCCGGATAGCAGAGCAGTAAATGGAGGTGCAAAAGTTTAAAGGAGGAAAGAAAAACAAATACGCAGAGGCCAACAACATTACCCCAGCCAATCCAACACTGGAAACCACCTTTATGGTCAGCAGATAAATGCATCACGACTAAGGAACAACACGCAGTTATAAGAAGAAACTGATTACCTAGACAATATAATCCAGGCCCAACAGTCAGGTTAGGAAAGATTTGCATCTGGTGTGAGGAAATCTTCTTGAATTCCTAATGATCCATAATGATATTGAGGTTACAAGAATTTGTATTAGCATGATTCAAGAACAGATACCATCTTGCGCATTATAAAGGAGTGGGTTCCCTTCAGAATAGATTTAGTGTAAAGATCCATATTGAGAGACTCACAGACAATGGCTGCTACACTGTATATAACAACTGCCCAAGGTTCCCAACCCTGTAAGGTTGTATGACCAACAAACACAGTAATTCATTTGATTTTGCATCTGTCTAATCTGCGACCCAAACAATAATTAGCATGGCATACATCCTGGTTATTTCGACTTGAAATGCTATGACAGGTACTACAAGAATTTCAAGGCTACATCATAAGGCGACGATCATCATGGTGAAGAAGGACTCACTGCAACTCATTATATTCGTTTTGTGAAAATAAAGAAGGATAGCTCTCTGTCCACCATTAATTATCTAACTTGCTGCCAGCCATCAAATTTCTGTTAACATAAAAAGCATGGTTCATGAAATCGTAAATTCACCTAAAAAACACTACTCTCCTTATTTACTTCGGTGGAGGTTCAAGTTAGTCATTGTACTCATGAATTTCAATTACTATAATTGAAGCCATTCAAGACGCAGTAGTAAATAAAAACATGAATTTCCCCAATCAAACGCACCAGTAAGGAGAAAATTGTTGTTTAATTGCCCAAAAATCTAGGAATGAGGATAAAATTATTCATAGCTATTGGTGATTATTATTGTTATCCCATGAGGTTAAAATCATCGTCCTATACATATAAGTCACTGTCCAATATAAAACATTGTACCATACATATAAGTCACTCTCCAATATAAATCATCACAATTCTCTGAAAATTAAAGTCATTTTACCATACATATAAATCGTTGTCCAATATATTACTGTCCAGAATAGGAAACACATACCAGATTCTCTGTGCATAGTGCTTTTAGAATTCCCTATGTAATTCATGGAAGGATCGTAGGCCTATGTACAATTTACAGATATATGGAAACTCACAGCTGTGACATTAGAACTCAGTAGATATATGAAAAGAAAACAACGTGGATTGAAGTTAAAGGCCTTTCACATCTTAGAACACCAATAAAAATGTTGACTACAGTAAGAGAATACTAGGGCCATAAGGATAACTAATCGAAAGGATCATAGGGATTCTATGGGTCAAGGCACAGAAAAAAGAGACACAATAAGAAGGCACGAAAACCATGCATAGAGGTCATACTGAAAGATGCAAGAAAAAAATCTGGCAAGGACATCACAGAGGTGGGTGGCTGAAAGGTTCACCTTAACATCACCATCCTTGCATTGAAAAGCAGGGCGTTGAGATCCATAGGTCTTTTAATGCCAAGGTGACAACCATAGATCAGGCTCCTGGCCAACTACTAAGGTGAGGACTAGTGAGCTAGGAATAAAGGATAACCACCTCAAGGTCACAATCAACACACAAGGTGGTCACGACATGTGGGAAGGCGAAGGTCACTTAAATCAATCAACCAATCATTCAGCTAGGATATAAAATTTCAGTCATGAAAATAGAAAATAAGAATTCCTGCTCAATACACATGCAGATCTAAATCATACATCCTACAACATTCTATCATTCAATCGAAAAAGTGTACCATTGCGCATTCGCCTGGTCCGAGTGTGGTTTGCTCGCTCTGTGCAAATCGTGCTCGTCGACCGTAG
>JASDQU010241623.1:149691-180520 GCA_032191745.1 Picea mariana | reverse complement strand
AACTATTTTCCTTAATTTATTAAATTGTCTTATTTCCCTCACCCACCTAGAGTTACTCCTATTTTTACTCCTAGGTGTCCCTAGATTCTCTTACAGGTTTTAAATACTTTCCCTAAAATGAAGTTGCTAATTTAGTTCAATTTAGAAGGTTCTTAATTGCAAGTTCTTTACTAAGTTTACCTCACTTTTTACCATAAGTTCCCCTCTTTCTCTTTTTAAGTTACCTCCATTCCCTAGTTTCCTAAATGTTATAATTTCCCTCTTTCCCCCTTTTATTAGAGCTAAAAACGACACTTGCAATTTAACCCCCTTTTCCCTTTTATTATTGTTTCAACATCTTTTTGAACTATCAAAAATTAAAAATAATTAAATTCTTCTTTATATTTTATATCGACAGCTTTTAACTAATTTCTTACTCTGTTCATTTACCCCAGAAATTTATGAAGACCAAAATTATTACTTAAAGGGTTTTTTCTTTTAAATTTTACTATTTTAAATTTTTAGAGATGTTTTCTCAAGGGTAGACAAAATTTTACCCCTAGCAAAGTTTCAGACTTAGGACTTAGATTTTGAACTGGGCGACATTTAATTAGGGAATTTGTTTTATTTTTTCTTAGTGTCTTGTCTGTTTTAGGGCCATCTAGATTCCTTCCTTTATCATCATCAACGTGACATGCCCTTCATGATGAACTACGTGCTCGAAGGGTGCCACTCGCCTCTTTTGTTTCTTTTGCACAACATTCCCTTCAAGATGCACCACGTGCTCTAAGGGTGCCACTTGCTTATTGATTCATTGATAGACATCAATAACCCCTGGAGTCAACACTTTTCCATGTGAACTTGTGGGAGACTAAGGGATTCTAAGGAATAAGGCCCCCGCCTTATTTCGTTCCACTTAGAATCATCGCGAGTGACTGTTACAGTCTGCCATCGCGGCATCATGGGTCATCTCGAACTAGGTAGTCATTAACCTATAGTTTTAGCCATGACAAGAGTGCTAGTAGGCTGTGGCAGGGATTTTGTCCACACCTCTCCCTCAACCTCTTTGGTAGTCGTGTGTGGCCCCTTTACTCCATATGTGAGTCTGGTCGACAAGCTATCGTCGGCCTGCATCATCAACAATCATGTCAGAACATGTCCACATCATATCATCTAATCAAATGTACTAAAATCATAGTAACACAATCAAACCCCAATAGCACACTCCCTGACTCGATCCAGAGTCCAAGGGGTTCCATTGACGCCTCTGCATTCTCAATGTTCAAAACCCTGCACACTTAGTAAAACTAAGTCAATAGCACTTGTCTATGTCAGTGTAGTAAAACATCATGTCATCTACCATAATGGATCATAATCAAGGACAAATGTTTTAATATCATAATAGTCTGGATCAATTGCAATCAAGTGTCCTCAAAGAATAAGTTTTCTCAGTGTGCTAGAGTGGGATGTTACATACACCCCCTCTTGGTCTAAAATTCGTCCCGAAGTGTCATAGTATAAATGCCGAAAAAGTGTATCATAGTATCATAAGTCTATCTATCAAACAAAAATGGAAACTGTTGGCGCATATCATATGCGTCCTCTCAGGTTGGCGAGTGCAGACTATAATTGTCCCACCGGACCTTGACCTGATCTACCATTCGACGTTGTAATTGTCAAACACGATGAACTAAGATGCATACTGGCTCAACCATGACCGCTCCCTCGCCTGATACCTGCAGGGAACTCATGTCAATCACATGTGTAGGATCACTAATGTAATGTCTCGAAACAGATACATGAAAAACATCATGCATACACTTCAAAGAATTAGGCAAGGCTAGTCGATAGGCCACGTGCCCCTTTCTCTCCACAATCTCAAAAGGTCCCACGAACCCAGGAGAGAGTTTAGCTCCCTTCCCAAACTTGATCGAACTCTTATGCAGTTTAACCCGTAAGAAGACTCTATCACCGACCTCATAACTACGGTTGACTCGGTGCACATCGACATAACTCTTTTGTCGATCCTGCACTTCTTTAATCCTTTGTCTTATGGTTTTCATTTGATATTCCATTTCTTGGATCACTTCTGGTCCCATGAGGACCCTATCCTCAAGCCGATCCCAACTCAAGGGCGTCCAACATGGTCACCCGTAAAGAAACTAAAAAGGCACCATCTTAATGTTGCTTTGGTAACTGTTGTTGTAAGCGAAGTCTACTAGTGGCAAGAATTCTTCCCAATTCTTTTGTTTGTCCATCATGTACATGCATAACATGTCCTCCAAGGTTTGGTACATCAGTTCAGTCTGCCCGTCAGTCTCTGGGTGATACACAGTACTGAAGTTAAGTTGGGTTCTTAAGGCCTCCTGGAAACTCGTCCAAAATCATCTCGTAAACATCGATCCTCGATCGGATATAATCCTCTTAGGCACGCCATGCAACCTCACAATATCACGGATGAATTACTCTAGCAATGTCAGGTGTTTGATACATCGTATGCACATGAATAAAGTGAGCACTCTTCATTAGAGTGTCTACTACTACGAAAATTGAGTCATGTCTCCTTGCCATTAGTGGCAATCCAACAATAAAATCCATCGAAATAACCTCCCATTTCGATTCTAGAATGGCATGTGGTTGAAGTAATCCTGCTGGGTGTCTATGTTAAGCCTTTACCCACTGACAATCTAGAAATCTGGCCACATAGTTGACTGTGTTGGCCTTCATTCCCTTTCAGAAGAATAAGTGTTTAAGGTCTTCCCTCATCTTCGTGACTCACGGGTGAGCCATGTAAACTTCTCTATGAGCCTCACTTAGGATCAACATCCTCAACTCGTCGTTTGGCAGTACGTAAATCCAATTTTTAAACCTCAATAAGCTATTGCTATCAAATGAAAATCCCTCATATCGTGGTACCATTCTTGTGTTTTGTCCGATAAAACCCTCAACCTCTTGGTAGCAGTCCTCATCATGCTATAAAGTGAGAATATTCTCACGTAGATTTGTTTGAAGAGACAACACTGAAAATATGTGTGGTCTCCGAATCAAAGCATCCACCACTCGGTTCACTGTTCCCTTTATGTAAGTAATCTCAAGTCGTACTCGATAAGCAATTCCGATCAATGCCATTGTCGCGCGTTCATGTCGCTCTGCGTAAAAATGTGTTGTAGTTCACAATGATCAGTATTTATTTCATATTTTCATCCAATAATGTTGTGTCTCCAAACCTTCAAGGCATATACGATGGCTAATAAATCCAAATCGTGTGTCGCATAGTTCTCTTCATGCCTTCTCAGTTTCCTTGAAATGTAAGCGATTACTCGTTCGTCTTGCATCAAGAATGTGCCTAAGCCTGCCTTGGATGCTTCATTGCATAAAAAGAAGTCCAAGTCCATGTGATCGAGATGGGTATTGGTGGCCACCCACCTTCCCATCTGGCTCAAAACAATTTTCTGGCATTTCCAGTAATTTACTATTTTTAGCAGTTTTTTCGGTACCTGAACTTCTGGGGCCATTTTGAGGCCCTAAATGATGTTTTTTTGGGTATGTTTCTCTCGCAATATACCATCTACGATGCTATTTTTTCTTGAGCGTCATAGGCCTCAGTAAGATCTTTCCAACGAGCTATCGTGCGCCTTAAACGGAGATCGTATGCAATGGTTATGACTCCGGGAAGTTGATGGACTAACTTACCCAAACATGGCTCACTTGACTTTTGGCATTTCATCTTCTAGGGTTAGGTTTTTGGTTTCTACCTTCCTTCTTTTGATAAATAAGTCCCTCCAGCCTCTTATTGGAATGATCTTGGTCATATATGAGCGTAGCCACCACATCTCTTATCAGGGATATGCTACCACCATTCTAGCTATGTATTGTTCAACAGTTTTATAGTTTCTCTATTTCATTAATTAATAGAAGTGTGTGTTTATTGTATCACTATGTTCTCTGCAATACTATTGTGCACACTTTGTTATTTGCTTCTTACATTCCATTCCTGCATAAATCCAGATCACCATGTCAGGGAACTTTAGTATCCGTGTTGTTGTCAACAATTCTTTGAGCCTTCGAAATTCTTCCACGCATTTCTCGGTCCAAACAAACTTCTTGTTTTTCTAATGCAATTCCGTGATCGGATTTTCTATCTTTAAAAATACCTCTACAAACTGTCAATAGTATCCTGCTAAACCCATAAATATACACACTTCCATGACATTCGTCGGCACAGGCCATTCCATAATAGCCTCGACCTTGGCTAGATCCATGGTGATACCTTTGCCAGAGATGACATGCCCTAAGTAGTGAATCCTCGATTGATAAAAAGAGAATTTGGACAATTTCCCATAAATTTTGTGCTCTCGCAGACACTGTAGTACCAAGCGCAAGTGCTCTTCATGCTCCTCCATCGTCTGAGAGTAAATAAAGATATCGTAAATGAACACTTGGATGAACTTATCCAAGTACTCACGGAACACCCCGTTCATCAAACTCATAAATACTCATGGAGCATTTGTCATTCCAAATGGTAAAATAGTAAACTTGTAATGTCCAAATCTCATCTTAAAGGTGGTCTTAGGGACATCATACTCCTTGACCCGCAACTAGTGATACCCTGATCGCAAATAGATATTGGAGAACATCATCACACCTTCATTTGATCGAACATATCATCAATTCTCGGAAAGGGACACTGATTCTTGATCGTGGCCTTGTTCAGTTGAAGGTAGTCGATACAAAGCCTCCATCATCCATCCTTATTTCATATGAAAATAACTGGTGCACACCATGGTGAAACACTAGTACGTATCAGTCCCAAGTTCAACAACTCCTTCAGTTGCATTTTTAGCTCTTGTAACTCCGAGGTCAACATTCGCTAAGGCATTCCTTCTATCAGTTCAGTCCTCGGTTTTAGGTTTATGGTAAACTCCAATTCCCTCTCTGGTGGCATCCCAGGTAACTCCTTCGAAAACATATCCACAAACTCGCTCACCACCGGAAGGTGTTCTACACCTTCCACTACTCCCTTCTTGTTTAGCACAAAGATCGCATAAAGCTTGCACCCCTTGTGCATACTCTTCCATAACTATAATGAAGAGACAAACCTTAGGGAAACTCCCTGGTTCCATCCTACAATCACACGTCTCTGTCCCTCGTCATCGACCAAGCTCAACCATTTTGTATTACAATTGAGTATCACCTCATGCAATTCCAACCAATCCATACCAATGACGACATCATAAGATCCTAGGATCATGATGTATAGGTTGGCCCTTGTGACAAAATCTCCCAGGTTAAGGGCACAACCCATAGCCTTTCATCCAATCTTTGGTTTGGTTCCCAAGGCCATCTCTACAAATCTAAACTCATCCCATTCGAGTGCCTTTACCCTTATCCTTTTTAGCATTACACCAGAATTTAAACTCTCGATAGCACTGGGATCTATCAGAATTCTAAGGGTTTGGTCAGTGACAGTACCTGTCGTCTCGAGCACAGTCGACTCAGGCTCTACCTAGCGGTTATTCACCACTGCATGAATCCGATGGGCCTTGGCATATCTCCCATAGTAGTGGGTCTGGATGACCTGAACTCTCTAGTCCTTTGCATAGGGTAGTTGCGCTGGTAGCATGGCTGCCCACATGTCCAACACCCCTTCTTCAATCCAGTACTCCTAGTACCCAAATTCGAAGATGAATTCTAACAATAAGGCCAAACTCAAACTTCTTGACCTTATGTTTTTGGGTAGCCTGTTGCGGAGGATATCAAGAAGCTCCAAAATGGGCCTCAGACTCAGGCACCATGTGGCTTCCTCGTTGCAAGGCGTCGAACTCGTTGAGCTGATGCTCAATGAATTCCTTAGAGTCATATCTCTTCCGGAACCATCCCTTCAACAGTTCCCATGACACGTCATTGATGGCAAGGTTCAAAAGGGGCAGGAGCATCTTCCACCATAAAAGAGTCCTCCCCTTCAGTCGAAAGACCACCCTATGGACCTTCATGCTGGAGGTCGTAAACGTGAAGTGTGAAGCACACACCTTGCTCTGCAACTATGATTCGATGACACCACCATCTATGACACTCATGGACACTAGAACTCATCTCTCTCGAGATCTTGGAGGATGCTAATGGTACTAGATATTGCATATTGTGGACCCTTAGGGGCACCCTCTAAGGCAATCTCCATGAGGTCACGGTAAGGTTTTTACTTAATTCTAGGGTTAATACTCATGGTTTTACTACAGTGGAAAGCTTGGTGATCCACAGTCGCAGGGTTGAACACGCTCTGATACAATATGTAACAAACCTCCCGATCGTCACGACAACAACCTCACATAACACGTGTAATTTGTTTTTTTTGAGTGTGTGGATAGGTACAAGGGGACCATAGACATTATACTCTAGATCACGGCACGACAACGAACGTGATGCATGAAATGGCGACAACTACGTAATGACCTAATATCCACATCAAGCAATGGCAAGCAAGAATGATAATCAACTGACCTCACAAATAAGACTGACTACCCGCCCATCCTACCCTACAATGTTTAGGAGACTTCGCTCCACAATATTCAGTTTCATAAATCGTTCAGAATAATTAAAGAAGGCCTTATGAAGTAGTTTGCAAAGGTAGACATTGAAACACTTTAGTTAGGCCCATGATGGAAGCTATGTTATTTTATACAAGGTCACATAGTATACACACTTCCACTTTGAATTGTTACGTCTAAGGATTCCAATGAAGGAATTATATAAAGAAGGTATGTATGGACTACTTACATCCAATAAAATCCAAATCTTGTTAGTTTTTCAAAATAATAAAAAGGTATATTACTGAACATGAACATTTACATATCTTATAATAGAATCTAAAGTAAACTCTATCTTGACCATCGGCTTCCAATGAAGTCTGATATCTTTTCGATAAGATTTAAGACAACTCAAGTACTTTACTATGACGATCACTGAAATAATTAAATTCTTGTCCATAGAGAACTATTTCATCCACATAAAGCCAAATCTCATACATAATTACACTTGAGTTATCCAACAGTAAACTCTAATGAAAGTAAAACTTGAATCTTTGTTCAATAAAACCCAAACTTATAAATCTATGAATAAGGTTTAGAGATAATATTAAGGACACTTTACTTAATAGGGACCTTGAATTAATTTTGGCCCATATTGAAAACTATAATAATTAATATCAATACAAATTTACACTCTAATTATCTACAATAACGAATCTAACAAGGGATTTCCCTTAACATTTCAACGACTACTACAACCTGAAAAACCCAATTCCTAAATACAAGGTGCTATGATAAAACGTTAACTTATAGTTATGGAGTGAAAGGGAAACCGTGCGATTCCCCAAACTAAAAGCATGATGATCCACTCTGAACAACTGAGCACTATTAAAGGCAACTAAAAATTCCACTTGTCATTCAAATGACCCTCAAAATAAGGTGTTATCCTCAATCAAGATTCAATCTATTTACAAAGAATTAATCGTAAAACGCCAGACACACAGGGGTGTAATTGGTCCAAAATTGGCAAGAAGCACAAGTGCGTTCAGTGGTCTAACTGGTTGATGTTAAAAATAAATGGCAATTGAGGGTATTACGGCTTCCAGGGTAACTTCCAGAAATTCAATGCGAAATCAACACTGTCAATAAAGAATGGGGCATGGTCGAAATTCTGGAATGCAGGGTTAGACGTCCAGATAGCAACACAGTAAATGGAGGTGAAGAAGCTTAAAGGAGGAAAGAAAAACAAATACGCAGAGGCCAACAACATTACCCCAACCAATCCAGTGTTGGAAACCACCTTTATGGTTAGCGGATAAATGCATCATGACTAAGGAAGAACGTGCAGTTATAAGAAGGAATTGATTACTTATACCATATAATCTAGGCCCAGTAGTCAGGTCAGGAAAGATTTGCATCTGGTGTCAAGAAATATTCTTGAATTCCTGATGATCCATAACGATATCGAGGTTACAGAAATTTGTATTAGCATGATTCAAGAACAGATACCATCTTGCGCGTTGCATAGGAGTGGGTTCCCTTCATAATAGATTTAGTGTAAATATCCATATTGAGAGACTCACATACAATAGGTGCCACACTGTATATAACAACTGCCCAAGGTTCCCAATCCTGTAAGGCTGTATGACCAATGAAAACAGTAATTCATTTGATTTTGCAACTATCTAATCCGTGATCCAAACAATAATTAGCATGGCATACATCTTGGTTATTTCGACCTGAAATGCTATGAGAGGTACTACGAGAGTTTTGAGGCTACATCATAAGGAAACAATCATCACGGTGAAGAAGGACTCACTGCAATTCATTATATTCATTTTGTGAAAATAAAGAAGGATAGCTCTTTATCCACCATTAATTATCTAGCTTGTTGCCAGTCATCAAATTTCTGTTAGCATAAAAAGCATGGTTCATGAAATCGTAAATTCACCTAAACAACACTACTTTCCTTATTTTCTTCGGTGGAGGTTCAAGTTAGTCATTGTACTCACAGATTTCAATTACTATAATCGAAGCCATTCAAGATGCAGTAGTAAATAAAAATATGAATTTCCCCGATCAGACACACCAGTAAGGAGAAAACCGTTGTTTAATTGCCCAAAAATCTAGGAATGGGGATAAAATTATTCATAGCTATTGGCGATTGTTATTGTTATCCCATGAGGTTAAAATCATCGTCCTATACATATAAATCACTGTCCAATATAAAACATTGTACCATACATATAAGTCACTATCCAATATAAATCATGGAAATTCTCTGAAAATTAAAATCATTTTACCATACATATAAATCGATGTCCAATATATTACTGTCCAGAACAGGAAACACATACCAGATTCTCTGTGCGTAGTGCTTTCAAAATTCCCTGTGTAATTCATGGAAGGATCGCAGGCCTATGTACGATTTGCAGTTATATGGAAACTCACAACTATCACATTAGAACTCAGTAGATATATGAAAAGAAAACAACGTGGATTGAAGTTAAAATCCTTTCGCACCTCAGAACACCAATAAAAATGTTGACTACAGTAAGAGAATACCAGGGCCATAAGGATAACTGATTGAAGGGATCACATGGATTCTATCGGTCAAGGCACATTAAAAAGAGACACGACAAGAAGGCACGAAAAGCATCCATAGAGGTCATACTGAAAGACGCAAGACAAAAATATGGCAAGGACATCACAAAGGTGGGCGGCTGAAAGGTTCGCCTTAACATCACCATCCTCGCACTGAAAAGCAGGGCGTTGAGATCCATTGGTATTTTGACGACAAGGCAACAACCATAGATAAAGCTCCTGGCGGAATGCTCAGGCGAGGACTAGTGAGCTAGGGACAAAGGATAACCACCTCAAGGTCACAATCAACACAGAAGGTGGTCACGACATGTGTGGCCCCTTGAGCCGCAAAGGGGCCACACACTATCCAAATTGTATGTCTAGCTTCCAGCTCACCTCGTAAGGCTGAGATACCACCCCTCTCCGAGATGGGAAATCCCAACTCCTCACAAGTAAATCAGTCAGGTCACTAATCCGGTAGTGTAACATTACGCTAACAACCGATCCCCTTCTTCCTTATCCTCCCTTTCTTTTATAGAGTTTTAGAACTTCCATCTTTCCCTAAATCTCATTTAATTTAAGTTTTAATAAAAATCTTCTAAAAACTCTCCTTTGTACAAATGTCAGCCATCCCCCACGTTTCTCCATTAACTATTTTCCTTAATTTATTAAATTGTCTTATTTCCCTCACCCACCTAGAGTTACCCCTATTTTTACCCCTAGGTGTCCCTAGATTCCCTTACAAGTTTTAAATACTTTCCCTAAAATGAAGTTGGTAATTTAGTTCAATTTAGAAGGTTCTTAATTGCAGATTCTTTACTAAGTTGACCTCACTTTTTACCATAAGTTCCCCTCTTTATCTTTTTAAGTTACCCCCATTCCCTAGTTTCCTAAATGTTATAATTTCCCTCTTTCTCCTTTTTATTAAAGCTAAAAATGACACTTGCAATTTAACCCCTTTTCCCCTTTTATTATTNATCAATTTATTACTCTCTTCATTTACCCCAGAAATTTATGAAGACCAAAATTATTACTTAAAGGGTTTTTTCTTTTAAATTTTACTATTTTAAATTTTTAGAGATGTTTTCTCAAGGGTAGGAAAAATTTTACCCCTAGCAAAGTTTCAAACTTAGGACTTAGATTCTGAACTGGGCGACATTTAATTAGGGAAGTTGTTTTAAATTTTCTTAATGTCTTGTTTGTCTTAGGGCCATCTAGGTTCCTTCCTTTATCATCATCAAGGTGACGTGCCCTTCAGGATGCACTACGTGCTCGAAGGGTGCCACTCGCCTCTTTTGTTTCTTTTGCGCGATGTGCCCTTCACGACGCACCATGTGCTCCAAGGGTGCCACTCACTTCTTGATTGATTGGCAGACATCAATAACCCCTGGAGTCAACACTCTGCAATGTGAACTTGTGGGAGACTAAGGGATTCTAAGGAATAAGGCCCCCACCTTATTGCGTTCCCCTTAGAATCATCACGAGCGACTATTACAGTTTGCCCTTGCGGCATCGTAGGTCATCTCGAACTAGGTAGTCGTTAACCTACAGTTCAAGCCACGATGGGAATGCTAGTAGGTTGTGGTAGGGATGTTGTCCACAGCTCTCCCTCAACCTCTCTAGTAGTTGTGTGTGGCCCCTTTACTCCATATGTGAGTCTGGTCGACAAGCTATCATCAGCCTGTATGATCAACAATCATGTCAGAACATGTCCATATAATATCATCTAATCAAATGTACTAAAATCACAGTAAAACAATCAAACCCCAATAACACACCCCATGACTCGATTCGGAGTCCAAGGGGTTCCATCGATGCCTCTGCATCCTCAATAACCAAAACCCTTCACACTCAGTAAAACTGAGTCAATAGCACCTATCTATGTCAATGCAGTAAAACATCATGTCATCTACCATAATGCATCATAATCAAGGACAAATGTTTTAATATCATAATAGTCCGGATCACTTGCGAGCAAGTGTCTTCAAAGAATAAGTTTTCTCAGTGCGCTAGAGAGGGATGTTACATACACCCCCTCTTGGTCTAAACTTTGTCGCGAAGTTTCATAGTATAAATGACGAAAAAGTGTATCACAGTATCATAAGTCTATCTATCAAACAAAAATGGAAACTGTTGGCGCATATCATATGCATCCTCCCAGGTCGCCGAGTGCAGACTATAATTGTCCCACCGTATCTTGACCTGATCTACCATTTGACGTTGTAACTATTGAACGCGATGATCTAAGATGTGGACTGGCTCAACCGTGAGTGCTCCCTCATCCGATACCTGCAAGGAACTCATGTCAATCACATGTGTAGGATCACTAATGTAATGTCTCGAAATAGATACATGAAAAACATCGTGCATATGCCTCAAACAATCAGGCAAGGCTAGTCGATAGGCCAAGTGCCCCTTTCTCTCCACAATCTCAAAAGGTCCCACAAACCTAGGAGAGAGTTTAGCTCCCTTCCCAAACTTGATCGAACTCTTATGCAGTTTAACCCGTAAGAAGACTCGATCACCGACCTCATAACTACGGTCGACTCGGTGCGCATCAACATAACTCTTTTGTTGATCCTTCACTTCTTTAATCCGTTGTCTTATGGTTTGCATTTTCTCTTCCATTTCTTGGATCGCTTCTGGTCCCAGCAGGACCCTATCCTCAAGCCGATCCCAACTCAAGGGTGTCCGACATAGTCGCCTATAAAGAAACTAAAAAGGTGCCATATTAATGGTGATTTGGTAACTGTTGTTGTAAGCAAAGTCTAATAGCGGCAATAATTCATCCCAATGCTTTTTTTGGTCCATCACATACATGCATAACATGTCCTCCAAGGTTTGGTACGTTCATTCGGTTTGCCCGTCAGTCTCTAGGTGATACACAGTACTGAAGTGAAGTTGGGTTCCCAAGGCCTCCTGGAAACTTGTCCAAAATCATCTGGTAAACACTGATTCTCAATCATATATAATCCTCTTAGGTATGCCATGCAGCCTCACAATCTCACTGATGAATTACTCTAGCAATGTTAGGTGCCTGATACATCGTACGCACATGAATAAAGTGAACACTCTTCGTTAGAGTGTCTACTACTATGAAAATCGAGTCATGTCTCCTTGCCATCAGTGGCAATCCAACAATAAAATCCATCGAAATAACCTCCCATTTCGATTCCAGAATGGCATGTGGTTGAAGTAATCCTGTTGGGTGTCTATGTTTAGCCTTTACCTACTGACACTCTAGACATATAGCCACATTCTTGACTATGTCGGCCTTCATTCCCTTTTAGAAGAATAAGGGTTTAAGGTCTACCGTCATATTCACGACTCATGGGTGAGCCATGTAAACTTCTCTATGAGCCTCTCTTAGGATAAACATCTTCAACTCGTTGTTTGGTAGTACGTAAATATTTTTTTTAAACCTCAATAAATTATTGCTATCAAATGAAAATCCCTCATATCGTGGTACCATCCTTGTGTTTTGTCTGACAAAACCCTCAACCTCTTGGTACCAGTCCTCATCACGCTATAAAGTGAGAATCTTTTCATGTGGATTCGTTTGAAGAGACAACACCGAAAAGATGTGTGGTGTCTGACTCAAAGCATCCACCACTCAGTTCACTGTTCCCTTTATGTAAGTAATCTCAAGTCATACTTGCTAAGCAATTCCTATCAACGCCATTGTCGCGCGTTCATGTTGCTCTGCGTAAAAATGTGTTGTAGTCCACAATGATCAGTCTTTAGTTCATATTTTCATCCAACAAGGTAGTGTCTCCAAACCTTCAAGGCATTTACAATGGTTAATAAATCCAAATCATGTGTCGCATAGTTCTCTTCATGCCTTCTCAGTTTCCTCAAAATGTAAGTGATTACTCAGCTGTCTTGCATCAAGACTCTACCTAATCCTTCCTTAGATTCTTCAGTGCATAACAAGAAGTCCACGTCCATGTCAGGGACCTTTAGTATCCATGTTGTTGTCAACAATTCTTTGAGCCTCTGAAATTCTTCCACGCATTTCTCGGTCCAAACAAACTTCTTGTTTTTCTAATGCAATTCCGTGATCGAATTTGCTATCTTTGAAAATCCCTCGACAAACTATCGATAGTATCCTACAGGCCATTCCATGATAGCCTCGGCATAGGCCATTCCATAACATTCGTCGACACAGGCCATTCCATAATAGCCTCGACCTTGGCTAGATCCATGGTGATACCTTTGCCAGAGATGACATGCTCTAAGTAGTGAATCCTCGATTGATAAAAAGAGCATTTGGACAATTTCCCATAAATTCTGTGCTCTCCTAGACACTGTAGTACCAAGCACAAGTGCTCTTCATGCTCCTCCATCGTATGAGAGTAAATAAAGATATCGTAAATGAACACTTGGATGAACTTGTCTAAGTACTCACGTAACACCCCATTCATCAAACTCATAAATACTCCTGGGGCATTTTTTAGTCCAAATGGTAAAATAGTAAACTTGTAATGTCCAAATCTCATCTTAAAGGTAGTCTTAGGGACATCATCCTCCTTGATCCACAACTGGTGATACCCTGATCGCAAATTGATCTTGGAGAACATCGTCACACCCTTCATTTGATCAAACAGATCATCAATTCTCGGCAAGGGACAGTGATTCTTGATCATGGCCTTGTTTAGTTGATGGTAGTCTATGCAAAGCCTCCATCATCCATCCTTCTATTGTATGAAAATAATTGGTGCACCCCATGGTGACACACTAGGACGTATCAGTCCCAGGTTCAACAACTCCTTCAGTTTCATTTTCAGCTCTTGTAACTCAGGGGTCAACATTTGATAAGACGTTCCTTCTATCGGTTCAATCCCCGGTTTTAGGTTTATGGTAAACTCCAATTCCCTCTCTGGTGGCATCCCAGGTAACTCCTTCGGAAACATGCCCATAAACTCTCTCACCACCGGAAGGTGTTCTAGACCTTCCACTACTCCCTTCTCGTTTAGTGCAAGGATCACATAAATCTTGCACCCCTTGGGAATACTCTTCCGTAACTATAAGGAAGAGACAAACCTTAGGGAAACTCCCTGGTTCCAACCTACAATCACACATCTCTGTCCCTCGTCATCGAACAAGCTCAACTATTTTTTCTTATAGTTGAGTATCACCTCATGCGATTCCAACCAGTCCATACCAATCACGACATCATAAGATCCTAGGATCGTGACGTATAGGTTGGCCCTTGTGACAAACTCTCCCAGGTTAAGGGCACAACCCATAACCTTTCATCCAACCTTCTGTTTGGTTCCCAAGGCCATCTCTACGAATCTAAACTCATTCCATTTAACTTCCTTTACCTTAATCCTTTTTAGCATTGTACCAGAAATGAAACTCTCGGTAGCACTGGGATCTATCAAAATTCTAAGGGTTTGGTCAGCGACAGTACTTGTCATCTCAAGCACAGGTGACTGGTGCTCTGCCTGGTGGTTATTCACCACTGCATGAATCTGATGGGCCTTGCCCATATCTCCCACAGTAGTGGGTCTGGCTGATCTGAATGCTCTGGTCCTCTGCATAGGGAAGTCGTGATAGTAGCATGGCTCCCCACACATCCAACACCCCTTCTTCAGTCTAGTACTCCTAGTACCCAAAGTTGAAGATGAATTCTAAAAATAAGGCCAAACTTGAACTTCTTGACCTTACATTTTCAGGTAGCTTGTTGTGGAGCATATCAAGAAGCTCCAAAATGGGCCTCGTACTCGGGCACCGTGTGGATTCCTCGTCGCAAGGCGTCGAGCTTGTTGATCTGATGCTCAATGAATTCCTTAGAGTCATATCTTTCCCAGAACCATCCCTAGAACAGTTCCCATGACACATCACCGACGACTAGGTTCAAAAGGGTCAAGAGTGTCTTCCACCATAAAAGAGCACTCCCCTTTAGTCGAAAGACCACCCTATGGACCTTCATGCTAGAGTTCATAAACATGGAGTGTGAAGCACACACATTGCTCTACAACTATGATTCAACAACACCACCATCTGTGACAGTCGTGGATGCTAGAACTCATCTCTCTCTTGATTTCGGAGGATGCTAATGGTACTAGATATTGCATGTTGTGGACCCTCAGGGGAAACCTCTAAGGCAATCTCCATGAGGTCACGGTAAGGATTTTACTTAATGCCAGGGTTAATACTCATGGGTTTACTACAGTGGAAAGCTTGGCGATCCACAGTCGCAGGGTTGAACACACTATGATACCATATGTAACGGACCTCCTGATCGTCACGACAACAACCTCACATAAGACGTGAAAATTATTTTTCTTTTGAGTGTGTTCATAGCTATAAGGTGACCATAGACATTATACTCTACGTCATGACACAATGACGAACGTGATGCATGCAATGGCAACAACTACGTAATGACCTAATATGCACATCAAGTAATGGTAAGCAAGAATGATAATCAACTAACCTCAAAAATAAGAGTGACTACCCACCTGTCCTACCCTGCAATGGTTAGGATGCTTTGCTCCACAATAATCAGTTTCATAAATCCTTCAAGAATAATTAAAGAAGGCCTTATGAAGTAGTTTTCAAAGGTAGACATTGAAACACTTTAGTTACGCCCATGATGGAAGCTATGTTATTTTATATAAGGTCACATAGTATACACACTTCCACTTTGAATTGTTATGTCGAAGGATTCCAATGAAGGAATTATCTAAAGAAGGTATGTCTGGACTACTTACTTCCAATAAAATCCAAATCTCGTTAGTTTTTCAAAATAATAAAAAGGTATATTACTGAACATGAACATTTACATATCTTATAATAGAATCTAAAGATAAACTATATCTTGACCATTGGATTCCAGTGAGGTCTGATATCTTTTCGATAATATTTAAGACAACTCAAGTACTTTACTATGATGATCACTGAAATAATTAAATTCTGGTCCATAGAGAACTATGTCATCCACATAAAGCCACATCTCATACACAATTACACTTGAGTTATCCAACAGTAAAGTCTAATGAAAATAAAACTTGAATCTTTCTTTAATTAAACCCAAACTTATAAATCTATGAAGAAGGTTTAGAGATAATCTTAAGGACACTTTACTTAATAGGGACCTTGAATTAATTTTGGCCCATATTGAAAACTACAATAATTAATACTAATACACATTTATACTCTAATTATCTATAATAATGAATCTAACAAGGGATTTCCCTTAACATTTCAACTGCTACTACAACCTCAAAAACCCAATTCCTAAATTCAAGGCGCTATGATAAAATGTTAACATATAGTTATGGAGCAAAAGGGAAACCGTGGGATTCCCCAAACTAAAAGCATGCTAATCCACTCTGAACAACTGAGCGCTATTAAAGGCAACTAAAAATGCCACTTGTCATTCATATGACCCTCGACATAAGGTGCTATCCTCAATTGAGATTCAATCTATTTACAAAGCATTAATCGCAAAATGCTAGACGCACAGGGGTGTAATTGATCTAGAATTGGCAAGAAGCACAGGTGGTTTCAGTGGTCTAACAAGTTGATGTTCAAAATAAATGGTAGTTGAGGGTATTATGGCTGCCAGGGTAACTTCCAGAAATTCAATGCGAAATCAACGCTGTCAATAAAGAATGGGGCATGGTGAAAATTTCAGAATGAAGGGTTAGACATCTGGATAGCAGAGCAGTAAATGGAGGTGCAGAAGTTTAAAGGAGGAAAGAAAAACAAATACGCAAAGGCCAACAACATTACCCCAACCAATCCAGTGCTGGAAACCACCTTTATGGTCAGCGGATAAATGCATCACGACTAAGGAACAATGCACAGTTATAAGAAGGAACTGATTACCTATACCATATAATCTAGGCCCAGCAGTCAGGTCAAGAAAGATTTGCATCTGGTGTCAGGAAATATTCTTGAATTCTTGATGATCCATAATGATATCGAGGTTACAGGAATTTGTATTAGCATGATTCAAGAACAGATACGATATTGCGCGTTGCAGAGGAGTAGGTTCCCTTCATAATAGATTTAGCGTAAAGATCCATATTGAGAGACTCACAGACAATGGATGCCACACTGTATATAACAACTGCCCAAGGTTCCCAACCCTGTAAGGTTGTATGACCAATGAACATAGAAATTCATTTGATTTTGCAGCTATCTAATCTGCGACTCAAACAATTATTAGCATGGAATACATCCTAGTTATTTCGACCTGAAATGCTATGAGAGGTACTACGAGAATTTCAAGGATGCATCATAAGGTGACGATCATCACAGTGAAGAAGGACTCATTGCAATTCATCATATTGATTTTGTGAAAATAAAGAAGGATATCTCTCTGTCCACCATTAATTATTTAGCTTGCTACTAGTCATCAAATTTATGTTAACATAAAAAGCATGGTTCATGAAATCGTAAATTCACCTAAACAACGTTATTCTCCTTATTTGCTTCGGTGGAGGTTCAAGTTAGTCGTTGTACTCACAGATTTCAATTACTATAATCAAAGCCACTCAAGATGCAGTAGTAAATAAAAATATGAATTTCCCCGATCAGACACACCCGTAAGGAGAAAACCATTATTTAATTGCCCAAAAATCCAGTAATGGGGATAGTAAAATTCATAGCTATTGGCAATTATTATTGTTATCCCATGAGATTAAAATAATTGTCCCATACATATAAATCGTTTTCCAATATAAAACATTGTACCATACATTTAAGTCATTGTCCAATATAAATCATGGGAATTATCTGAAACTTAAAATCATTTTACCATACATATAAATCAATGTCCAATATATTATTGTCCAGAACAAGAAACACATACCATATTCTCTGTGCGTAGTGATTTCAAAATTCCCTATGTAATTCATGGAAGGATTGTAGGCCTATGTACAATTTGTAGTTATATGGAAACTCACAGCTATGACATTAGAACCCAGCAGATATATGAAAAGAAAACAATGTGGATTGAATTTAATGGCCTTTCGCATCTCAAAACACCAATAAAAATGATGACTACAGTAAGATAATACCAGGGTCATAAGGATAATTGATCGAAGAGATCATAGGGATTCTATAGGTCAAGGCATAGTAAAAAGAGACACAACAACCATGCATAGAGGTCATACTAAAAGACGCAAGACAAAAATCTATAAAGGACATCATAGAGGTGGGAGGTTGAAAGGTTCGCCTTCACATCACCATCCTCGTACCGAAAAGTAGGGCATTGAGATCCATAGGTATTTTAATGCCAAGGGGAAAACCATAGATCAGGCTCCTGGATGACTGTTGAGGTGAGGATTGGTGAGCTAGGGACAAAGGATACCCACCTCAAGGTCACAATCAACACACAGGGTGGTCACGACATGCGGGAAGGCGAAGGTCACGAAAATCAATCAACCAATCATTCAACTAGGCTATAAAGATTCAGTCATGAAACTAGACAATAAGATTTCCTGCTCAATACACATGCAGATCTAAATCCTACATCCTACAACATTCTATCATTCAACCAAAAAAGTGTACTATTGCTCGTTCGCCTGGTCCGAGTGTTGTCCACTCGCTCTGTACAAATACTTCTTTCCAACCATTGAGACTACATCGGTACTTTCCAACCAACGCTAGGGGTACTCTGCTTCCCCCTTTTTCCCCCGAGCCACAAAGGTGTCACACACTATCTAGATGGTACATCTAGCTCCCAGCTCGCCTCGCAAGGCCGAGCTACCACTCCTCTCCAAGCTGGGAAATCCCAACTCATCACAAGTAAATTAGTCAAGTCACTAATCCGGTAGCGTAACGTTACGCTAACAACCGATCCCCTTCTTCCTTCTCTTCCCTTTATTTTATAGAGTTTTAGAACTTTAATATTTCCCTAAATCTCATTTAATTTAAGTTTTAATAAAAATCTTATAAAAACTCTACTCCGTATAAGTGTCATCCGTCCCCCACGTTTCTCCATTAACTACTTTCCTTAATTTATTAAATTGTCTTATTTCCCTCACCCACCTAGAGTTACTCCTATTTTTACTCCTAGGTGTCCCTAGATTCCCTTACAGGTTTTAAATACTTTCCCTAAAATGAAGTTGCTAATTTAGTTCAATTTAGAAGGTTCTTAATTGTAGATTCTTTACTAAGTTGACCTCGTTTTTTAGCATAAGTTCCCCTCTTTCCCTTTTTAAGTTACCTCCATTCCCTAGTTTCCTAAATGTTATAATTTCCCTCTTTCCCCTTTTTATTAGAGCTAAAAATGACATTTGCAATTTGACCCCTTTTTCCCTTTTATTATTAATTTAGCATATTTTTAAACTATCAAAAATTAAAAATAATTAAATTTTTCTTTACATTTTATATCCACAACTTTTAATTAATTTCTTACTCTCTTCATTTACCCCAAAAATTTATGAAGACCAAAATTATTACTTAAAGGGTTTTTATTTTAAATTTTACTATTTTAAATTTTTAGAGATGTTTTCTCAAGGGTAGACAAAATTTTACCCCTAGAAAAGTTTCAGACTTAGAACTTAGATTTTGAACTGGGTGACATTTAATTAGGGAAGTTGTTTTAAAATTTCCTAATGTGTTGTCTGTCTTAGGGCCATCTAGGTTCCTTCCTTTATCATCATCAACGCGATGTTCCCTTCAGGATGCACTACGAGCTCCAAGGGTTCCACTTGCCTCTTTTGTTTCTTTTTTGCGATGTGCCCTTCAGGATGCACCACGTGCTCCAAGGGTGCCACTCGCTTCTTGACTGATTGATAGACATCAATAACCCCTGGAGTCAACAATCCACCAGGTGAAGTTGTGGGAGACTAAGGGATTCTAAGGAATAATGCCCCCACCTTATTGTACTCTACTTAGAATCATCACGAGCGATTGTTGCAGTCTGTCCTCACGGCATCGTGGGTCCTCTCGAACCAGGTAGTTTTTAACCTACAGTTTGAGCAATAGCGAGAGTGCTAGTAGGCTGTGGTGGGGCTGTTGACCACACCTCTCCCTCAACCTCTCTGGTAGTCATGTGTTGCCCCTTTACTCCATATGTGAGTGTGGTCGGAAAGCTATCATCAGCTTGCATCATCAACAATCATGTCAGAACATGTCCACATCATATCATCTAATCAAATGTACTAAAATCACAGTAAAACAATCATACCCCAATAGGAAACTCCCTGACTCGATCCATATTCTAAGGGGTTCCGTCGATGCCTCTTCATCCTCAAGGTCCAAAACCCTGCACACTCATTAAAACTAAGTCAATAGCACCTGTCTATGTCAATGCAATAAAAAATCATGTCATCTACCATAACGCATCATAATCAAGGACAAATGTTTTAATATCATAATAGTCCAGATCACTTGCGAGCAAGTGTCCTCAAAGAATAAGTTTTCTCAGTGCACTAGAACGGGATGTTACATACACCTTCGCTTGGTCTAAGATTTGTCCCAAAGTTTCATAGTATAAATGATGAAAAAGTCTATCACGGTATCATAAGTCTATCTATCAAATAAAAATGGAAACTATTGGTGCATATCATATGCATCCTCCCAGGTTGCCGAGTGCGGACTATAATTGTTCCACTGGACCTTGACTTGATATACTATTCGACATTGTAACTGTCAAATGCGATGATCTAAGATGCGGACTGGCTCAGCCGTGAGTGCTCCCTTGTCTGATACCTGGAAGGAACTCATGTCAATCACATGTGTAGGATCACTAATGTAATGTCTCAAAATAGATACATGAAAAACATCGTGGATACGCCTCAAAGAATCAGGTAAGGCTAGTCGATAGGCCATGGGCCCCTTTCTCTCCACAATCTCGAAAGGCCCCATGAACCTAGGAGAAATTTTATCTCCCTTCCCAAACTTGATTGAACTCTTATGCAGTTTAACCCATAAGAAGACTCAATCGTCGACTTCATAACTACGGTCAACTCGGTGCGCATCGACATAACTCTTTTGTCGATCCTGCGCTTCTTTAATCCTTTGCCTTATGGTTTGCATTTGATCTTCCATTTCTTGGATTGCTTCTGGTCCCACCAAGACCCTATCCTCAAGCCGATCCCAACTCAAGGGTGTCTGACACGGTCGCCCATAAAGAAACTCGAAAGGCGCCATCTTAATGGTGCTCTAGTAACTATTGTTGTAAGTGAACTCTACTAGTGGCAAGAATTCTTCCCAACGCTTTTGTTGGTCCATCACGTAGATGCGTAACATGTCCTCCAAGGTTTGGTTTGTTCATTCAGTCTACCCATCAGTCTCTAGGTGATACGCAGTACTGAAGTTAAGTTGGGTTCCCAAGGCCTCTTGGAAACTCATCCAAAATCGTTCGGTAAACACCGATCCTCGATCAGATATAATCCTCTTAGGCATGCCATGCAACCTCACAATCTCACTGATGAATTACTCTAGCATTGTCAAGTTCTTGATATGCCGTACGCACAGGAATAAAGTGAGCACTCTTTATCAGAGTGTCTACTACTATGAAAATTGATTCATGTCTCCTTGCTGTCAGTGGCAATCCAACAATAAAATCCATCAAAATAACCTCCCATTTCAATTCCGAAATGGCATGTGGTTGAAATAATCCTGCTGGGTGTCTATGTTCAGCCTTTACTTGCTGACACTCTAGACATCCAGCCACATAGTTAACTATGTCGGCCTTCATTTCCTTCCATAAGAATAAGGGTTTAATGTTTGCCCTCATCTTCATGACTCCTGGGTGAGCCATGTAAACTACTTTATGAGCTTCGCTCAGGATAAACATCCTCAACTTGTCATTTGGCGGTACATAAATCCAACTTCTAAACCTCAATAAGCCATCACTATCAAATGAAAATCCCTCATATCGTGGTACCATCCTTATGTTTTGTCTGATAAAACACTCGACCTCTTGGTACCAGTCATCATCACTCTATAAAGTGACAATATTATCACGTAAATTCGTCTGAAGAGACAACATCGAAAATATGCATGGTCTCTAACTCAAAGCATCCACCACTTGGTTCACTATTCCATTTATGTAAGTAATCTCAAGTTGTACTCACTAATCATTTTCGACTAGTGTCGTTTTCGCGCATTCAGGTTGCTCTGTGTAAAAATGTGTTGTAGTCCACAATGATCAGTATTTGGTTCAAATTTTTGTCCAACAAGGTAGTGTCTCCAAACCTTCAAGGCATATATGATGGCTAATAACTCCAAATCATGAGTCGCATAGTTCTCTTCATGCCTTCTCAATTTCCTCGAAATGTAAGTGATTACTCATCTGTCTTGCATCAAGACTCCGCCTAAGCCTTCCTTGGATGTGTCAGTGCATACCAAGAAGTCTGCGTCCATGTCAGGGACATTTAGTATCAATGTTGTTGTCAACAATTCTTTGAGCCTCTGAAATTCTTCCACGCATTTCTTGGTCCAAACAAACTTCTTGTTTTTCTTCTACAATTCCGTGATCGGATTTGCTATCGTCGAAAATCCCTTGACAAACCATCGATAGTATCACGCTAAATCCATAAATCTACGCACTTCCATGACATTCGTTGGCACAAGCCATTCCATAATAGCCTCGACCTTGGCTGGATCCACGGTGATACCTTCACTAGAGATGACATGCCCTAAGTAGTGAATCCTTGATTGATAAAAACAACATTTGGACAATTTCACATACAATTTGTGCTCTCGCAGGCACTATAGTAACAAGTGCAAGTGCTCTTCATGATCCTCCATTGTCTGAGAGTAAATCAAGATATCGTTAATGAACACTTGGAGGAACTTGTCCAAGTACTCGTGGAACACCCCGTTCATCAAACTCATAAATACTCCTAGAGAGTTTGTCAATCCAAATAGTAAAACAATAAACTCGTAAAGTTCAAATATCGTCTTAAAGGCTGTCTTAGGGACGTCATCCTCCTTGATCCACAACTGGTGATACCCTGATCACAAATTGATCTTGGAGAACACCGTCACATCCTTCATTTGATCAAACATATCATCAATTGTCATCAAGGGACACTGATTCTTGATTGTGGCCTTGTTTAGTTGACGGTAGTCGATGCAAAGCCTCCATGATCCATCCTTCTTTCTTATGAAAATAACCAGTGCACCCCACAGTGACACACTAGCACGTATCATTCCTAGGTCTAGCAACTTGTTCAATTGCATTTTCAGCTCTTGTAACTACGGGGTCGACATTCAATAAGGATTTCTTGCTATCGGTTCAGTCCCCGGTTTTAGGTTTATGGTAAACTCCAATTCCCTCTCCGACGAAATATTAGGTAACTCGTCTGGAAACATGTCTGCAAACTCTTTCACCACCGGAAGGTGTTCTAGAACTTCCGCTACTCCCTTCTCATTTAGCACAAGGATCACATAAAGCTTGCACCCCTTGCACATACTCTTCCATAACTGTAAGGAAGAGATGAACCTCAGTAAAACTCCCTATTTCCGTGCTACAATCACACCTCTCTATCCCTCGTCATCGACCAAGATCAACAGTTTTGTCTTACAATTGAGTATCACCTCATGTGATTCCAACCAGTCCATACCAATCATGACATCATAAGATCCTAGGATCATGATGTATAGGCTGGCCCTTGTGACAAACTCTCTGAGGTTAAGGGCACAACCCATAATATTTCCTTCAACCTTTTGTTTGGCTCCTGAGGCCATCTCTAGGAAGCTAAACTCATCCCGTTCGACTGCCTTTACCTTAATCCTTTCTAGCGCTGCACCAGAAATGAAACTCTTGGTAGCACTGGGATCTATCAAAATTCTAAGGGTTTGGTCAACGACAATACTTGTCGTCTTGAGCACAGTCGACTAGTGCTCTGCCTGGCAGTTACTCACTGCTGCATGAATTCGATGGGCCTTGCCCATATCTCCCATGGTAGTGGGTCCGACTGATCTGGATGTTGTGGCCTTCTCCATAGGGCAGTCGCGCTGGTAGCGTGGATCCCCATAGATCCAACACCCCTTCTTTAGTCCAGTACTCCCAGTACCCAAAGTCGAAGATGAATTATAACAATATGGCCAAACTCAAACTTCTTGACCTTATGTTTTTTGGTAACTTGGTGCAGAGCATATCAAGAAGATCCAAAATGGGTCTCGTATTCGGGCACCGTGTGGCTTCCTCATCACAAGGCGTCGAACTCTTTGAGTTGATTCTAAATAAATTCCTTAGAGTCATACCTATCCCAGAACCATCCCTTGAACAATTCCCATGACACGTCGCCGACAACCAGGTTCAAAAGGGGCAGGAGTGTCTTCCACCATAAAAGAGTGCTCCCCTTTAGTCAAAAGACCACCCTGTGGACCTTCATGCTAGAGGTCGTAAATGTGAAGTGTGAAGCACACACCTTGATATACAACTATGATTCGATAACACCACCATCTGTGACACTCGTGGATGCTAGAACTCATCTCTCTCGAGATCTTGGAGGATGCTCACGATACTAGCTATTTCACGTTGTGGACCCTCAGGGGCACCCTCTAAGGCGATCTCCATGAGGTCACAGTAAGGTTTTTACTTAATGGCAGGGTTAATACTCATGGGTTTACTGCAATTGAAATCCTGGAGATCCACAGTCGCAGGGTTGAACCTTCTCTGATACCATATGTAATGGACCTCCCGATCGTCATGAGAACAACCTCAGATAACATGTGAATTTTTTTTTTTTTGGGTGCGTGCGTGTGTACAAGGGGACTATAGACATTATACTTTGCATCGTGACACGACAACGAACATGACACATGCAATGGAGACAACTAGGTAACGACCTAAGATGCACATCAAGCAACGATAAGAAAGAATGAAAATCAACTAACCTAACAAATAAGAGTGACTACCCGCCCGTCCTACCTTACAATGGTTAGGATGCTTCGCTCCACAATAATAAATTTCATAAATCCTTCAAGAATTATTAAATAAGGCCTTATGAAGTAGTTTGCAAAGGTAGACATTGAAACACTTTAGTTATGCCCATGATGGAAGCTATGTTATTTTATATAAGGTCGCATAGTATACACACTTCCACTTTGAATTGTTACGTCAAAGGATTCCAATGAAGGAATTATCTAAAGAAGGTATGTCTAGACTACTTACTTCCAATAAATTCCAAATCTCGTTAGTTTTTCAAAATAATAAAAAGGTATATTACTGAACATGAACATTTACATATCTTATAATATAATCTAAAGATAAACTCTATCTTGACCATTGGCTTCCAATGAAGTTTGATATCTTTTCGATAAGATTTAAGAAAACTCAAGTACTTTACTATGACGAACACTGAAATAATTAAATTCTTGTCCATAGAGAACTATGTCATCCATATAAAGCCACATCTCATACATAATTACACTTGAGTTATCCAACAATAAATTCTAATGAAAGTAAAACTTGAATCTTTCTTCAATAAAACCCAAACTTATAAATCTATGAAGAAGGTTTAGAGATAATCTTAAGGACACTTTACTTAATAGGGACCTTGAATTAATTTTGGCCCATATTGAAAACTATAATAATTAATACCAATACACATTTACACTCTAATTATCTACAATAACAAATCTAACAAGGGATTTCCCTTAGCATTACAACGGATACTACAACTTCAAAAAACCAATTCCTAAATTCAAGGCACTATGATAAAATGTTAACCTACAATTATGGTCCAAAAGGGAAATCACTACTTGCCATTCCCCAAACTAAAAGCATGCTGATCCACTCTGAACAACTGAGCACTATTAAAGGCAACTAAAAATGCCACTTGTGATTCATATGACCCTTGACATAAGGTGCTATCCTCAATATAGATTCAATCTATTTATAAAGCATTAATCGCAAAAATCCAGACACATAGGGGTGTAACTGGTCTAAAATTGGCAAGAAGCACAGGTGGGTTCGGTGGTCTAACTGGTTGATGTTCAAAATAAATGGTAGTTGAGGGTATTATGCCTGCCAGGGTAACTTCCAAAAATTCAATGCGAAATCAACGTTGTCAATAAAGAAGGGGGAATGGTCAAAATTCTGTAACGTAGGGTTAGACATCTGTATAACAGAGCATTAAATGGAGGTGCAGAAGTTTAAAGGAGGAAAGAAAAAAAAATATGCAGAGGCCAACAACATTACCCCAGCCGGTCCAGCGCTGGAAACCACCTTTATGGTCAGCGGATAAATGCATCATGACTAAGGAGCATCACACAATTATAAGAAGGAACTGATTACCTAAACCATATAATCCAGACCCAACAGTCAGGTCAGGAAAAATTTGCATCTAGTGTCAGGAAATCTTCTTGAATTCCTGATGATCCATAATGATATCGATGTTACATGAATTTTTATTAGCATGATTCAAGAACATATACCATCTTGTGCATTGCAGAAGAGTGGGTTCCCTTCAGAATAGATTTAGTGTAAATATTTGTATTGAGAGACTCACAGACAATGGCTGCCACACTGTATATAACAACTGCCCAAGGTTCCCAACCCTGTAAGGATGTACGGCCAACGAACACAGTAATTCATTTGATTTTGCGGCTATCTAATCTGTGACCCAAACAATAATTAGAATGGCGTACATCCTGGTTATTTCGACCTGAAATGCTATGAGAGGTACCATGAGAATTTTAAGGTTGCATCATAAGGCGATGATCATCACGGTGAAGAAGGACTCATTGCAATTCATCATATTCGTTTTGTGAAAATAAATAAGGATAGCTCTCTGTCCACCATTAATTATTTAGCTTGTTGCCAGTCATAAAATTTCTGTTAGCATAAAAAGCATGGTTCATGAAATCGTAAATTCACCTAAACAACGCTATTCTCCTTATTTGCTTCGGTGGAAGTTCATGTTAGTTGTTGTACTAACATATTTCAATTACTATAATCGAAGCCATTCAAGACACAGTAGTAAATAAAAATATGAATTTCCCCGATCAGACACACCAGTAAGGAGAAAACCGTTGCTGAATTGCCCAAAAATCCAGGAATGGGGATAATAAAATTCATAGCTATTGACGATTATTATTGTTATCCCATGAGGTTAAAATCATTGTCCCATATATATAAATCACTGTCCAATATAAAACATTGTACCATACATATAATTTGTTGTCCAACATAAATCATGGCAATGCTCTGAAAACTAAAATGATTTTACCATACATATAAATCACTATCCAATATATTATTGTCCAGAATAGGAAACACATACCAGATTATCTATGCATAGTGCTTTCAAAATTCCCTGTGTAATTCATGGAAGGATCGTAGGTCTATGTACAATTTCTAGTTATATGAAAACTCCCAGCTATGACATTAGAACTCAGTAGATATATGAAAAGAAAATAACGTGGATTGAAGTTAAAGGCCTTTCGCATCTCAGAACACCAATAAAAATGTTGACTATAGTAAGAGAATACCAGGGTCATAAGGATAACTGATCGAAGGGATCATAGGGATTCTATCTATTAAGGCGCAGCAAACAGAGACACAACAAGAAGGCACGAAAACCATGCACAGAGGTCATACTGAAAGACGAAAGAAAAAAATATGGCAAGGACATCATAGAGGTGGGCGGCTAAAAGGTTCTCCTTCACATCACCATCCTCGCACCAAAAAGCAAGGCATTGAGATCAATAGGTATTTTAACACCAAGGCAACGACCATAGATCAAGCTCCTGGCCGACTGCTCAGGCGAGGAATTTTGAGCTACGGACGAAGGATAACCCTCTGAAGGCCACAATCAACACACGGGGTGGTCACGACATGTGGGAAGGCAAAGGTCACGGAAATCAATCAACCAATCATTTAGCTAGGCTATAAAATTTCATTCATGAAACTAGATAGTAAGATTTTCTACTCAATACACATGTAGCTCTAAATCATACATCCTACAACATTCTATCATTCAACCGAAAAAGCATACCATTGCCCGTTCGCCTGGTCTGAGTGTCGTCCGCTCGCTCTGTGCAAATCCTACTCGCCAACCATCAATACTACACTGGTACCTCCCAACCAATGCTAGGGGTATTCTACTTTCCCCTTATCCCTTCGAGCCACAAAGTGGCCACACACTATCAAGATGGAACGTCTAGCTCCTAGCTCGCCTCACAAGGCCGAGCTACCACTCCTCTCTGAGCTCGAAAATCCCAACTCCTCACAAGTAAATCAGTCAAGTCACTAATTCGAGAGTGTAACGTTATGCTAATAGACGATCCCCTTCTTCCTTCTCTTCCCTTTCTTTTATAGATTTTTAGAACTTCCATCTTTCCCTAAATCTCATTTAATTTATGTTTTAATAAAAATCTTCTAAAAACTCTCCTTCGTACAAGTGTCATCCATCCTCCACATTTCTCCATTAACTATTTTCCTTAATTTATTAAACTGTCTTATTTCCCTCACCCACGTAGAGCTACTCCTATTTTTACTCCTAGGTGTCCCTAGATTCCCTTACAGGTTTTAAATACTTTCCTTCAAATGAAGTTGCTAATTTAGTTCAATTTAGAAGGTTCCTAATTGTAGATTCTTTACTAAGTTGACCTCTCTTTTTACCATAAGTTCCCCTCTTCCTCTTTTTAAGTTACCTCCATTCCCTATTTTCCTAAATGTTATAATTTCCCTCTTTCCCATTTTTATTAGAGCTAAAAACGACAGTTGCAATTTAACCCATTTTTACCTTTTATTATTAATTCAACATCTTTTTAAACTATCAAAAATTAAAAATAATTAAATTCTTCTTTATATTTTATATCCACATCTTTTAATTAATTTCTTACTCTCTTCATTTACCCCCAAAATTTATGAAGACCAAAATTATTACTTAAAGGGGTTTTATTTTAAATTTTACTATTTTAAATTTTTAGAGATGTTTTCTCAAGGGTAGACAAAATTTTACCCCTAGGAAAGTTTCAGACTTAGGACTTAGATTCTGAACTAGGTGACATTTAATTAGGGAAGTTGTTTTAAAATTTCTTAATGTGTTGTCTATCTCAGGGCCATCTAGGTTCCTTCCATTATCATCATCAACGCGACGTGCCCTTCAAGATGCACTACGTGCTCCAACGGTGCCACTCGCCTCTTTTGTTTCTTTTGCACGACATGCCCTTCAAGACACACAATGTGCTCCAAGGGTGCCACTCACTTCTTGACTGATTGGTAGACATCAATAAATCCTGGAGTCAACTCTTCGCCAGGTGAACTTGTGGGAGACTAAGGTATTCTAAGGAATAAGGCCCCCGCCTTATTGCGCACCCCTTATAATCATCACAAGTGATTGTCACAGTCTGCCTTCGCAGCATCGTGGGTCCTCTCGAACTAGGTAGTCGTTAACCTACAGTTCTGGCCATGGTGAGAGTGCTAGTAGGCTGCGGCAGGGCTACTGTCCACACCTCTCCCTCAACCTCTATGGTAGTTGTGTGTGACCCCTTTACTCCATATGTGAGTTTGGTTGGCAAGATATCGTCAGCCTGCATCATCAACAATCATGTCATAACATGTCCACATCATATCATCTAATCAAATGTATTAAAATCATAGTAAAACAATCAAACCCCAATAGCACACTCCTTGACTCGATCCAGAGTCCAAGGGGTTCCGACAATGCCTCTATATCCTCAAGGTCCAAAACCCTGCACACTCAGTAAAACTGAGTCAATAGCACTTGTCTATGTCAATGCAGTAAAACATCATGTCATCTACAATAATGCATCATAATCAAGGACAAATGTTTTAATATCATAATAGTTCGGATCACTTGCGAGCAGGTCTCCTCAAAGAATAAGTTTTCTCAGTGCGCCAAAGTGGGATGTTACAACAATGACCCAAAGGATAAGGGTCAAGGGGTTAGGCAATATTCTTTTGGCCGAAAGATATTCCTGTCGAAACCTTGTTTTGGCCGAAACATCTTTCGGTCGAAAGAAGGTTTATATATCAACCACACATCAATGTTCAAACGTTTTTCTAACCTTTTGGCATTTGTGAGCTTTCGCGAGTGTTGGAGTATTGTGAGCGTTTGTGAATGTTTGGGAGTGTTTGTGAGCGTTGGAGGGCGTTCCTGTGGGCGCTCAGGCATTCGAAAAGCCAATCTTTAGGTGAGCATTCATGAGTGTTGGTGGGCATTCGACGTGCCGAGCTTAAGGTAAGTAACTGTAAAATTATTTTTTTAATGTTAATTTTAATTTGTAGATTGTAACATTCAATTTAATTTTAATTTTTAAATTAAAATGTAGCTTTAGGTGGTAACCTCTGTGGCCAAGCCGTGGGCACGCCAATGGCTTGGCCACACGGCTAGGCTCCCATGGCCAAGTCATAGTCCATTGGACTATGACTTGGCTATGGGGGCCTATCCCTGTGGCCAAGCAGTGGGCACGCTAATGGCTTGGCCACAGGGCTAGGCCCCCATGGCCATGTCAAAGTAAATTTAAACCATGAGACAAAGCGCTGAGTAAATTTGTGTATTAGAATTTTAATATCACCGTAGAATCATATAGCTTCTTCTCTAAACAAATTTTTTTTATGAACGCTGTCGAATTTAATTACAGCCTAGAACTTCAAATTTCCTCCATTCGCTGTAAATTGCATTTACCAATCTTGACATTGATATTGAATTTGTTAGATATTAGTTAATCCTAAGTTAAATTCTTATATCTTCGTATTTTATAAATATATGTTCAATCTAGAGATTTGAATTCGTGATGTCAACGGTAAAACTTATTTACAATATATGGATATTCGATTTTAACAA